>JARYGA010029373.1:0-102074 GCA_030545235.1 Helianthus tuberosus
ATCCACATTTGTTTTCACAAGATTCCTCAAAAAAAAAAAATTTCGGGACGAAATTTCCTAAAGTAGGGGAGACTATGACAACTGTGTTCTGTAATCATCGTATTATGTAAAACAATGTCAGTTATCAATAAAAAAATATGCTTTGGTGTTATTATATGTGTTTTGGTGATATTATGTGTGCAATTGTGTTTAATGATTTTACAATTTGATTCGATTCCGATTTCAAGCTTTAAATCACTTTCTGGAAGGTTATACGCAAACTGGTGCTCAAACGCAACCAGTTTAACGCGACATACACTCCGGAACTGTGACGTAAGCCAAACATACCCTAAATATCCTTTACATAACTTAGAAATAAGTTTCAAAGGATTCGGTATGGCGAAAACATGTTTATGTGAACTAAAGAACTAATTACGACAAAACTGCGAAACGAACGTTAGTGACCGCCCGGATAATATTTAAATCCCACAAATATTCTGTTATGATTAAAATTTTATTTTAATCAGGTTCGTGTTGAAAAATAAATTAAAACGCTTAAAAACGTTATTTACAATTGAGGGATTTTGTTAACATTTAAAAACGCACCCGAAGGTGAGTACATAGATCCCCTCTTTTTACTGTTTTCGATTGTTTTGGGGTGATTCATATGTATCAAAAGGATTTCAATATTCTAACGATGATTTCAAAACGATTGTGATGGTTTATACAAAACTAATAACGATTTCGATAATGTGAACGAACTTGTTGGTTGTAGTTACATAACGAATGACATTCAGTAGCATTGATCAAGCCGACCAGTATTAGGTTATGGTACCATAGGATCTGACAAATCCCGTTATCAGACCGCACCCATGGTTATGTGTGGGTTAGGTGGGTAACGACTGAATCTGATGATTGTTAACTTACCCTTTGGAGGTTTGTTAATGCGAAAACGAGTTGAACAATATACGAGTCACACAGGTTTGAATGTTATTAGCGAGACGACCAAAAGTAGTTTCACGATCTAAAACGAGAATGATTCAAACGACTAAAGCGATTATTAACGAATTAAACAATTTGGGTATACAATTGGAAGCGATGTCACACAAACGAGGTTTACGAAACGATATAAACCATACGAGTATTATTACGAGAATGATTTACGATTTGGTTTTCGAAAACAAATTTTTTGGGTTAAGATTCATGGCATCGAGGTTTATAAAATTATAATCAATCTGTTTCGACTTGGTTATTCATTTTACAATACAAACATTTTACAAAACAAGGTTTCTAATATCGATTAACGAAGTCATACGAGATATTTCAATATGTAAACAAACCATGAATCTGACACTCTCACAAAACCTATGTACTCGCCAGCATTTCTTTGCTGACTTTGTTTTTACATATGTTTCAGGTGAAGTTGCTTAATGTTGATTGCGAATAGGATGCATGCTCACTTAGGACCAGACGAGGCCTTAGAGATTTAATAATGATAATAGTCTATGTTTGATTTGCTTGTTTAACTCTAAGACAATGTTTAATATGTAATAAAACGAAACTCTTTGAATCCATGGTTTGAAACAATAATTCTGTTACAACACTCCCCGACGTTTCCGCCACGTTTTGTTGTTTTACGTGGTCGGGGTGTGACATCTATGCTTCCCATTGTATGACAAGTATGTAAATCTGGTGACAAGATAAAATCTCAAGAAATATTAAATGATTACCTACGGGTTTTCTCTATGTATAAAACTCTTTTTTGAAAAACTGTTTTCAAAACGAGTCAGTTAATTGTATCTACCAGCGAAAGTTGACGTATTTTCAAATTATTGAACCGCAGGTACCGAACATTATTATAAGCTGGGAATCCAGGTCGGCTAGAATGAAGGCTATGGAATTTGCAACTCCTCAGCTTAAGGCCTGTGATGTCTAAAGTTCTTTTTATTAGATCCCGCCTGTGGGCTTGTACTCGAATACTTGTATAAACTTTTATATATATTCAAGACTTTTATTGAATTAAATATTTTTACTCTAATACTTCCGCTGCATTATTATATTGTGATATTGTATTCCAATCGTCAGGACCCATCCGGGCCCACCGGAAATCGGGGTGTGACACACACAAAATCAATTAAGCATAATAATTAAACCCTAGAAAATCTTGTAAAAATCTACACCGGGGTGACCCGAAGAGACTAGTCGCTCATGGTTGATGAATCACGAACACTAGATGATGAGTATGAGCACCAAGCCATGATCTTGAGTCTTGGAGAAGTGATGAAGGTTTGGGTTAGGGTTTGATGATGATTGTGGATTGGATTGGATGGATGATGTTGGATTGATGATGATGATCGATGGATCAGGTTTTAGGGTTATGATTGATGATGGTTGTGATGATTGGTGATTAGAGAGAGGTAATAGATGATGGTTATAGTGAAAAAGGGCTCCAAGAACTGATTATGATCTTTGAAACTCGTACCTCCTCAAAACATAACCCCAAACTCGGTCAAAATTGGTCAAAAATTAGAAAACGGCGTCGGAGCAAACCAAGTCGCTTCGGCGACATGCAAGGCCTGCATTGGCGACGCAATGTGTAAGTCCAGCTTTTGTCAGACACATTGATCTACTGCCTATGGGCAAAGTTTGACAATGCGACGCGTCGGCGACACGCCACCATGCCGTCGCCAACGCCATTTCCATATTTTATTTCCTGTATCTTCCATTCTAGCACTCGGTTGGTCTCCATCGCATCTCGATGCTCCGAAAAGCTCTCGAATAGCTCCTTAAACTCCGTTAAACCTGCAATACACAAATTGAATCAAAGTAGACTATTCAAAACTCAAATTCATATAAAATATAAACTTTAAAATGATTAAACAATAGGTTTTCAACCACGTATCACTGACCTACCGAAATCTATTGAACATCACACACATACGTGTAAACCCCCACCATAAATGTCACATAACCATTCCATTTCTTCACACTAAAACCCTAATCCTCTGATCATAGACCTACTGAACATACACACACATATATGTAACACCACAAATGTCATAAAAGCACCATAACATCCCAGGTTCACGATTGACAGTGGTGGTAACGTGGGCTGTTTTACGGTGACATAAGTGGTGATTAAAAGCTACATACAAAGAAGATGAGGTCTGAAGATGAACCACCGGTGGTTGGAGAAGTTTGTGGTCACACATCTAGTGACCTACGGATTCCGACGAGAGGGATGTGATGATGGTACGGATTCTGGAGATAAATGTTCACTGTTTTTATACACTATTAATCCGTTTAGACGACTCAACTCTGGAATTGTTGATTAAACATGATAAATTAGAAACTGTTGTGGATGAATAATTGGTGACGACAATGGATTCCGGTTACTGAACCACCGAAACCGTGGTGGTTAACATGTTGCCACCACGGCTCCTCATGCCTCCGCGTTTTGCTTTCCTTTTAGAACCGTTGTTTAAGAAGTTTCAACATTTGTTTAAAGATCTAGTGGGTGGGGTTGCAGGAATTTAGGGTAGATGAGGTTGCTAGAACACGAGAAAGAGTGAGGGTGGGGTGTTATGGGGTTAAAGTTTTATAGTTTAATAAATAATAGAGCCCATTTAATTAAACATATCCTTTTAACTTTTTTTTATAATATATAAGGTTAATTTTGCCATTTTACATAGACTTAACTGGACTAACTAACCTCCATCCACTATCGGGACTACCCGAGTAACAAATGAGAAAACCACAAGTAACAAACAAGCAATTTTGAAAAGGTGGGGACTAAAGGTGAAAAAATAGCAAACCAGAAGGACCATCAGGTAAATTAACTCTACACACACACATATATATGTGTTGGTGCACTTGTGTCTGTACTTTGTCTGTATTTTGTAATGATATAAAACGATGTCTTTTGTAGTCGTGTTACGTCTTAGATGTGTTTATGTGTGTGCTTAATGTAAGTTTGACCAGTCAACCATCCTCCTGGTTTGACTTGGTCAAACAGTTAGAAAAAGGTTTGTAAGTTGTGTGAGTGAACTTAGTCTTGTAGAGAGCGTATTTTCAGTTTGGTCAAGGGCTGTAACCGTGTCCACTGAAATACAAGAGAAAACTTTGATATCTTGTGTGTCTACCTTTCTCTTTGTAGCTTGGATTCCGCACTTGCTAGTGTGTTAAACTTAACAAGGATAAGGTTTAACCTCAACCTCCGAGGGACCTTCAAGTGGTATCAAAGCCGTGGCTCTTTTCCTTGTTAAAAACCGAGTTTATACAAGACTTTGGAGTGTTTGGACAAAAACTCACATGGTTTAACATCTGTTTTTAGTGTTTTTCTCACAGTTCTTGACGTAAAAAAACGTGTTCTAAACTAACCGGGTGTGTTAAAGAACGGGTTGGGTAACTTAAAAACTTGTTTTTAAGAAGCTTGGTAATTTCCGGCCAAATTCCGGCTTACTCCGGTGACCGGTTTCTGGATAAGAACCTTCTTTTTAGGCAATATTTTATTAGTCAAATCTGGGTTGGCAGAAAGTATGGTCTGAACATACCTTCTGCCGAAAGTTTTTACCAACCAATCACCTTTTCACCAACCTGTCAACTTTTGTCAACTGTGTCAGTGCAGATCGAAGGATATCCTTCGAAGTCGAAAGATCATCTTTCGATCAAAGGAGGTTCGATAGATAATCATCTTTCGAACATCCTTCGAAGTCTGTGACTTATCTTTCGATCCAAGGAATCTTTTCGAAGGATATATCTGTCGATCTACAGGTCTCATTCGAAAGACAAGGATCCTTCGATTGGAGAGTCTTTCGAAATCATTGTTCGAAACTCAACAGTGATATTTCGAACACTGTTGATCCTTCGAACAAGTTCTGTTCTTTCGATCCTAATCTGTTTAAGCTTAACAAGTTTGTGTTTTTCAGGTCTTTCGATCAAAGATCCTTCGTCTGTTTGTTATCCTTCGAGATTTTAACATAGTTTGTGAAAAATTAAATTTTAAAAGGGGAAAACTTGTTTTTCAAATTTTAAATATATTTTTCACTTAATATATTAATTGTCTTTATAAAATGGGAACAAACGGTCAGTGGGATCCAACCGCGTGGACTCAAACAACTTTGACTCCACAATCATCAGCTACGCAATCATCAGCTACGCAATCTCAGTCAGATTTCAACAAAAATGCATGGATGCAGGCTATTGCCCCACCTCAAGCTGCAATGATAACTGCAAATCAATGGGCATTGGTCACAAATCAAAGCAGCAGCATTCAAGCTATGATGCAGAACGACAGTGAAACTGGTACAAGCACAAAACCGCCAAAGCTAAATCACATCAATGATTGGGGATGGTGGAAAGAAAGGCTGAGAACTTATGTTCAGGGGCAAGGTCAAGATCTATGGATGTGCTTCTTTACTCCATTTGAAAATGAATTGGAAGTTGCAGGATCTAATCCACAAACTTACAGCACTATGTCTGAGGAGGATAAGAAGAAATTTGAGTTAGAGAAGAAAGCATTCATGATTCTCACACAAGCTCTTCACAGAGACATTTACCACCAGTTTGTTTACTGCACGACTACTAAAAGCTTGTGGGATATGCTCACGTTACGATGTGAAGGAAATGCTCAATCTAGAAAGATCAAGCAAGAATTGTTGAAGAAAGAGTTTGAAGGTTTCACGTGTATGGAGAATGAGACCTTGGCAGAGTTATCTACAAGGTTCCATCACTTGTTGAGCGAGATGTTTGCTTTTAGAGTCACTGCCACTCCACAAGAAATGGTGAAGAGATTCGCTGATAGCTTACCAGCAAAGTGGAGCAGTTATCTTGAAATTCTCAAAGAAAATGGTGTTCTAGACACAATCACAGTTTATGAGTTAATTCAGAAATTGGAGAACAAGGATGTAGAAGAAAAGCTTAAGGCAAAAAGAACACTAACTCCTCAAAATCCAGAGATGTACTATGGGATTGTAGGAGGCATCAGTGGAGAAAAACCAGTTTCTCAACATGCGAAGCTTCAAACAGCCTTCATCTTAAACACCGGGCCTTCCACAACAAATCAGTTTGATCCTTCAGTATACACGATGTTCTCAAGACCAGATTCTTCTTCTCTACAACAGGATGTGCAACCTGCTCCTCAATTCACACCACGGCCTTTCTTAGACCCAAGCAGAGCTCAGCAGCAACAACCGCAACAGCAAGGGTTTTATGGAAGCTCTTCAAACTTTCAAGCCACTTCCAATCCGAACACAGTCAGATTAGACACTTCCAGCTTTTCCAAAGTCAGTGTCGAAGTAGCCAAGGAGCATATGGAGATGTTGAACACCTTGGTTAGTGCTTATTGTGGATTGGTTGCAGGTCAGATTGGGAATATCAACCTAACCAATGAAGATTATCAGCAAGTGGATAGAGAAGAGTTTGAAATGATGGATATCAAATGGGCTCTTGCGAGTGCAATTCGAAGAGCAAAGGAGTTTATGGAAAGGACGGGGAGAACCAACTTGAATAGCAACAACAACACCAAGTATGGTTTTGATAAGAATGCTGTCACTTGCTTCAATTGTGGTGAAAAGGGTCACTTCAAGCGGGAGTGTCAGAAGCCTCCTAAGCAAGGAAATCAGAATCCCTTCAGGAATCAAGGACAGCCACAGCAGCAACAGAACAACAATGACAGATCAATAGTGCCGGTTGGAGGAAATGCATCTGGATCCACAAACACTAATCCCCACAGAGGATTGGTTGTTCAAGCTGATGAAATCTGCAATTGGAACCTTCAGCTTGGAGAAGGAGGAAATGGTGGAACAGCATGTTATGCTAAAGTGATTGAGAAGGTCGTAGAACCCGTGTCTGCTGGTGAATCTTCAGAAGATGAAGATAGTTCGGGTTATAGTGGGAGCATGGATGGGGAATCACTTGATGCTGGTGATTTATCAAGTGATGCTTTAGATTTGGAAGTTGATGAGCTTTTGGCTGAAGCTGAAGCATTATGCAAGAGGAGATCTATTCTTTGCCAGAAATCTGCTGGAACTTCCGAGAAGCTTGCTCAGTTCTTCTCTGAAGATGGATCTTTTTCTTTCCATTCAGCCTTTATGGCTAATGTCGACAGTTCATCAAGTCAGGTATGTGTCGATGAACCCACTGTAGTTAGTTGTGAAAATTGTGATAGCTTAAATGTTAAATATGCAGAAAAGGAAAGTCAGTTTGAAATCACATACAAACACAATCAAGAATTGATTGTAGATCTTTCTAAAGCAACTGAAGCTAACTTGTTTTTAACCAGAAATGAAAAGGAATTTAAAGCAACAATTGCGTCATTAAAACATGATGTTTCAGAATTACAAAAGGCTGTTTTGCGAAAACAACATGCTAACAACAATCTTATTGACACAATTGAAAAGCAAATGGTAGAGTTGGCAACAGCTCGATGTGAATGTGAAACAATTAAGCAGAAACTGGAAAGCTATTCCAATTCCCGCTTTGTATTGGATCACATCATTGACGTTCAAGAGAGAAAGAAAAAGGGGGATAAACCATGTATTGGATTCAAATCATGTCCTCCCCCAATGAATCACAATTACTCCAAATTGCCTGATGACGAGGATATGCCCCGTTTTGAACCTACTGTGCCACTCGGTCTAGATGACTTTGCAGCAGGCCTCGGGTTCACAACTGGTACATCATCCTCGGGTCAATCAGAATCTGAGAATGTGACAGATTCATTGTGTGTTAAGGAACAGAGTCCTCCCATTGTTGAGGATGCTGATTCTTCGGATGATGAATCTGAAGAAATTGTGAAACAACAGTCTAACTCGGTTACATCAGATATTCCAATTGAGAATCACATCCTGTGTGATCCACCAGTGAAACCGAGTAAGACTGAAATGTCAAAAGCAATGGAGTCCCTTGTATCTAGCTGTGAAGAGAATAACTTGTTGTACACGCTCAAAGGTGATAGCAAAATCTACTCTAACAAAGATTTTCCACTTAAAAATGTAAATCAAGATTTAATTGAGCAAATTTTTGAAGGATGCACTGATAAGTTTTTAGGGAACAAAAGTGGTAAAGTTACCGTCACTCAATGTGATCCAATTCCGTGTGAACAAATTAGAAAACAATACGGAAACCAAAAACTACCAATTGAGCGAAAACAACAAGTCAACTCCGGAAAGGGTAAGGTACAGGGAAAGAAGGCTCAGAACAAGAATGTTCAAGCACCTAAAGTTCAGCAGCCTAAGACTGAACAACCAAAGGTTCAACAACCTAACGTTGAACAGTCTAAGGCTACTCAACCTAAGGCTGCACAACCTAAAATTCAACAATCAAGGGTTGAGCAACCTAAGGTTCAACAACAAAAGGTGCAAAACAAAAGAGCTCCTGTTAAGAAGCGAGGACCGAAAATGAACTTTGTTGGATCCACGGGTTCAGACAAACTTGAAACATTTCAGGATAAATCTAACCTTGAGTTTATACAACAGTTTAGAATTTTAAAACGAAATGATCAAAATAATTACACCCAACACACCAACGGATGTGATTTAGGCCCAAGCACGTCTAGATCACAAAGTTCATTGTCTGGTTCTCCGTCTGGTCATCAACATGTTTCTCCGAAGTTTGTAGAGCGGAGTTCATGTTTTGAATGTGGGACAGTTGGGCATATTGTAAGATATTGCCCACACGTACAAAAGCTGAAGTCAACAACGAGTGCTCCCCAAGAAATCGATTACCGAAAACGATCAGTTTCCCCGAAACAAGACCCACGTGTCTTGAAAGAAAGGGAAAAGAGGTTAAAGCAAAAGAATCAAAAGGTAATTGAAAAGGCCCTAAAATCAGAGGTCAAGGAAGAAAAACCTGTACAAGCAAAATCTGAAACTGTAAAACCAGTAAATGCTAAAACAATAAATTCAAATACTGGTAAAGGACAAACAGCTTGGAAGCAAAAACAGGTAATTCAATCAGGGGGAGCACCACAGGTTCTTTTTCCTAATCATCAAGTGATTGAAATCACTTTCCTTGATGATCAAGGACGACCCAAGTCCACAAAGGCTTGGGTCCCCCTCTCAAACTGATAAGTTAATTGTATGTGCAGGCGGCTCCAGGAGGAACTATTAATAGTCATTGGATTGTTGATAGTGGGGCTTCCAGGCACATGACGGGCGACTACCGTCTTCTTTTCGATGTGCGTAGTATAAGAGGAGGATATGTTGCGTTTGCTGGAGACAAAGGAGGGTATATCACCGGCGAGGGAATGATCTCAAATGGAGTTGTGAGTTTTGACAAAATCAATTATGTGCAACAGTTGGATCACAATCTCCTAAGTGTTTCTCAGATCTGCGACAAGAAGTTCACCGTGCATTTTGATGATGCCGGTTGTTATGTGCTGAAGCCAGGATTCAAGATTCCCGAAGAATGGATTCTCTTATCAGCACCAAGAGTTAATGATTTGTATGTCCTCGATATGAGCCAAGCAATAACCAAGTCCAAACAAGTTACTTGCTTTATTTCAAAAGCCACTGAAAAGGAGACGATCTCTTGGCACAGACGGATGGGTCATATTCACCTCAGAAAAATGAATCACCTTGTCAAAAACAATCTGGTGAGAGGTGTCAATGTGAAGAATTTTCAACTTCAAGATGTCTGTGTGCCGTGTCAGAAAGGGAAGCAGATCAAGAAATCACATCCATTGAAGAAGGTTAACACTGTAAACATGCCACTCGAACGTCTGCATATGGACCTTTTTGGCCCAGTCAAACACAAGAGTGTGCACGGGGAAGTTTTCTGCTTGGTAGTCACTGATGACTATTCAAGATTTTCATGGGTTGATTTCATGGTCCACAAGAGCGAGACTCCAGAAATTCTAAAGAATTTGATCACCTTGTTGGAAAATCTTTATAATCTAAAGGTGAGGCGAATTCGAAGCGACAACGGAACCGAGTTCAAAAACAGGGTTATGGATGAATTTTGCACTGCAAAAGGAATCCTTCATGAATATAGCTCTCGGTACACGCCACAACAAAACGGAGTCGCTGAAAGAAAGAACAGAACCTTAATTGAGACTGCAAGAACCATGTTGGTTGAGTCTCAGCTTCCAGTTCGATTCTGGACTGAAGCTGTTGCCTCGGCTTGCTACACGTTAAACAGGGTTCTCACAGTGAAAAGACATGGCAAAACGTGCTTCGAACTTCTACACAAGAACACTCCTGACTTAGAATATCTAGAACCTTTTGGTGCACCATGTACCATGATTGAGCCTGACGGAAAGTTTGGTGCCAAAGCTATCGAAGGTTACTTCCTTGGGTATGCTACTCCTAATCTGCGAGTATGGAACCTGACTACTAAGAGGATTGAAGAGTGGGGTGAAGTAAGAGTTCAAAGATATTCTAATCCTCCGAAGCCTTCTGGAGATCCATGGATGTTCGATTATGATGGTCTTTTCAACTCATTCAATCTGCCGACATTTGATGATGACAATGCAATTGCTCAAATGTTGTCTGAAAGCGAGAATGCGACTGGCTCTCAGTTAGCTCGCCCAATCATTGTTGACTCACAAGCATCTTCTTCTGTCAACAATCTCGCTTCAAATGAGGTGTTTAATGATGCTGTCGACTATAATTTGTCATCGGAAGATGAGGAGTATGTTGATGCAAATGATGGTGAAGCACGGGGTCCGGTTCAAGGTACTTCAGAAGCAACGGATCCAGTGTCTGCGCCAATTGTCCAAGAAGAAAATGCATCATCTTCTACAACTCAACAGCTGCAAAATGATATCGGGAATTTAAATATCAATAACTTGAGGACCAATGTTGAAATTCCTCTAGTTCCTGAAACCCGAATTCATAACATTCATCCTCAGCAGAATATTATAGGTGATGTTCTCAGTGGTGTTAGGACAAGAAATCAAATCAGAAATAACGAAAATGCTGGCTTGTATGCTGAGATACGAGAATTGGGACAACAAAATGATTGGTCTTTCGCCTGTTATGTTAGCCAAGAAGAGCCTAGATCTTGGAAGGAGGCATTGAAAGATGATTCCTGAGTGGAAGCCATGCAAGAAGAACTTCAGCAGTTCGAGAAGTTGGGCGTATGGAAATTGGTTGATAGGCCCGACAACTACAAGAAGATCGGAACTCGTTGGGTATTTAAGTGCAAGAAGGACGACCGTGGGATTGTTGTCCGAAACAAAGCAAGGTTAGTTGTTCAAGGCTTCAGTCAGATAGAAGGTATTGACTACAATGAAGTGTATGCTCCTGTTGCACGTCTGGAGGCTATTAGAATCTTTCTAGCCTACGCATCCTTCAAGAAATTCAAGGTGTACCAGATGGATGTTAAGAGTGCATTTCTACACGGAGTAGTCGAAGAGGAAGTATATGTCGAGCAACCTCCGGGGTTTGAAGATCCATTACATCCTGACAGAGTTTTACTACTTAACAAAGCGTTATATGGTCTTCATCAAGCACCTCGAGCCTGGTATGAGACACTGTCTACCTACCTACTGAACAACGGGTTTAGACGGGGTTTGATCGACTGTACCCTCTTCATCAAAGAAAAAGGTGAAGATCTTCTGTTGGTACAGGTATATGTCGATGACATTATCTTTGGTTCTACCGATGATGATTTATGCAAGGAATTTGAGAAAGTGATGCAAGATCGATTCGAGATGAGTGCGATGGGTGAAATGACGTTCTTTTTGGGTTTGCAAGTTAATCAGTCCGAATCTGGAATTTTTATCCATCAAACCAAGTACGTCGGAGACATCTTGAGCCGGTTCCAGATGTCCGATTCGAAGCCAATTTCTACTCCTCTTCCGCAGAATCACGGGATTACTCCGGATGAAAAAGGGGAAGCTGTGGATTCTTCACTCTATCGTGCTATGATTGGATCTTTAATGTATCTCACTGCATCAAGACCCGACATTATGTATCCAACGTGCCTTCTCGCCAGATACCAAGCAAATCCGAAGGTCTCTCACTATGCTGCTGTCAAAAGGATTTTTCGTTATCTGAAGGGTTGCCCTGACACCGGGTTATGGTACCCTAAGGATGATAACTTCGATCTCAAAGCTTACAGTGATTCTGATTTCGGCGGCTGCAAGAAAGATGGAAAATCAACTACAGCAGGATGTCAGTTCTTAGGCAATCGCCTAGTCACTTGGCAGTGCAAGAAGCAGACATGTGTGGCTACGTCTACATGTGAAGCGGAATACATTGCTGCGTCTAGTTGCTGCTCCCAGGTTCTATGGATCCAACAACAGATGCGGGACTACGGTTTTGAATTCCTAACTACTCCTATTTATGTTGATAATGAAGCTGCTTTACAGATCACTAGAAATCCTGTACAGCACTCAAAAACGAAGCACATCGATATTAAATATCACTTCATACGTGATTGCTTTGAAAAGAGACTTATCGATGTGGTTCACATTCATACCGATCACCAACGTGCCGACCTTTTTACCAAAGCATTTGATAAATCAAGATTCGATTATTTACTTTTGGTAAACGGCATAAAGGTGAAGCAAGAGTAACCGACATCGGAAAATCGTTTTTGTAAATATTTAAAAAAAAAAAAAAATTGTGTCTTTTACTTTCCTTGTTTTTAAATTTTAGGGGGAGAAAGCTTCAAAGAAAATTCAAAAACATTGAAAAACCGCAAAAATAAAAAAATATGTCTTTACTTTATTTACTTTCTGCATTTAAGGGGGAGAAAATTCAGAAAAACACAAAAACAATAGAAAAACAAAAATGAGTTTCTTGGCAAGATAAGAGAAAATGATATTACATCAGAGGTCGGTCGAAACATGTTTCTGGAAATCAAAAAAAAAAAAAAAGATAAGTAGCTCTACTAATGATGTACCGGTAGACTCACGATCATTTTAAAGTGTGCAGGGGATATAAACATAACGAACTGAAAACCGCGTGGGAACCGCTCATTGGCATATGGTCTTGGTACCGAAATTTCGTTTGATAGATTGCCGAGGTTCTGAGATATTTGGGGTTTATGTTGTTTATCATCTGGGTATCATGGTTGTATCTTTTACCGAAAAAATAACGGGGACGCAAGTCTAGATCTTCCATGATACCATACATACGTGTACATATTGCATTCGACCTCAATAAGTGATAAACAATCACATGTCCAAACAAATAAGTGATAAAATATCACATTTATCCGGGAGTCAAGTTCGTCTCTCTGCTGTACGAAAGTACTGACCTGTTCACGGACTTGCTCCTGTGCCCTCATGCATATGAAAATCAAGTTCCTCATCAATAAGTGATTCTATCACATAGGGCTTGTTTTCAAATCAAATAAGTGACTTGTTCACATTTTATATACGTTAAAAACGGATGATAAATGGTATACTGCCCAGTAAGATGAACTCTCGTGCATACCTTGATACGGGAATGTGTCGTGAGTGGATGAACACCGGTCGGTAAGTATAAATCATACCTTAATGTATCTCAATGCATTATGATTACACTTGATCGTTGAGTTTAAGTGGATAACAATATCGGTAATTGTGGTAGAATACTTATCCTCTTCTGTAAAAGAATATTAAAAGGAAATGTGTTTTGACAAAAGACCGCAAACTGATATGATTCTCTTCGCCAGAAACTCGCAAAAATATTGTTGTGTTTGTACATATTTATTTACTGCTTAACTTTAGTGATTAACTTTTATTGTCTTTTTAAACAGTTTTTGTCGTTTGGTGCATATCAGCACGACATTAGCGGTGATGTCGTTTGATAACATTCAAAGGATTCTAAAATTGTTGTCTTTTATTTTATCAAAATCCAAAAAGATTTTCAATTTAATCTTATTTTTTGATTAACCGATGTTGGTACTCGATCAGATATCTGACAAGCCGAAATACTTCATAAAACTGACCTTTGCAGAACTTCATAACGGACAATTTTTCAAAACGGTCATTTCTGAAAGCTTTTAAGAATTTGAAGGGCTTAAATTGAAAATTCCCAAAAATCCAAAGTGTTGGTGGAAATCTGATCCTTCGAGGAAGCAATGGCCCTCGAAAGATCAGAAGGTCAATGAAAGTCAATGAAAGTCAATCATCTCAGTCGAAAGATGAATTGGTCAACAGACCTTTATGAAAGATGGATAAGGTCGAAAGATATCCTTCGAGGATTCCCACTAATATCTGGTATCCTTCGATCCAGATCCTTCAAATATCTGGTATCTTTCGATCCAGATAGGGATCCTTCGACCCAAAGCTGATCTTTCGAAACACCTTTTCATCTTTCGAAAGGTCATCTATCCTTCGAGACGGTTCGACTTTCGAGGTCAGAGTATAAAAGGGTGTCTTCTTCTTCACTTCATCATAACTGTTCAATTTCACTATTTCAAAAACGTCCGATCCTACCGAAACTCTGCCAAAATTGAATCAAAAAGTTAGTGTATCAGGATTTCATCTACAATCTCGGTAGGATAACCCTAATACACGTTTCAAACAACAACATAATCACTTCATCTGATCATGTGTTCTTATGCAATGTGAATATGTTTGTTGTAGGTTTTTGATGTTTATAATGTTATATCTTGACTGATGTTTATGTTTCAGAGTCTTTGGTTTGAATTTTAATGGTCTGAAAGCCTTTGTGTGTTCTTGGTTGATTGGTTCATGTGTATGTATTTGTATCCGGGTTGGGGTTTTGTGTCCGGTGTTGGGTTTGATATTGTTATGTCTGTTTTAAGTGTCTTGTTAGTAATGTTTTAAGTGTTTTGATGATTGATGTTCCTAAATGGTTTGATGTACACTTAAAACACACTTAAAACTGTCACCGAAAAACGATGAACAGTGTCGCCGGAAAATCGCCGATGAACAGTGTCACCGGATCATCCTCCGATCTCGAAAGATGATGTCTTAACCTCGAAAGATGGACTGCAAAATATCCTTCGAAATGAGGATCGAAGGATACTAAGCCTTTCGAAGGATCATCCTTCGGTTGATCAGATCTTTCGATTGATCAAATATCTTTCAAAATTTTTATTTTTCGAAAGTTGATCTTTCGATAAGGCCTGTCATCTTTCGAAGCATATAACATCTTTCGATCAATGTGTCATCCTTCGATGCCTAAATGGGATCTTTCGAGACAGAACACTTAGAAATTTTTCAAGAAATTGAAATCTTTCTAAGTGTGAAATTCTTGTTGACTGTTGACTGTTTCTCATTACGTGTCCATGTTTTCATGAACAGAAATGGCACCGAAAGAAAAGAAAGAACGGGCAAAACCAACCAAGAAAGAAAAGTCGGAAGTAGAATCTATGTCGGAGCCACGACACAACATGGCCGCGTATTTGCAGCCGGAAGACAAAATCAGTCCGGAATTCACGGGAATAATGGAGTATCTTCATCGCACTCGTATCAACTATGCAATCACTACACAGCACACTGCTTATCAGTCTCATATCAAGGAGTTCTGGAATTCGGCTGTGGTTGAAACAGTGGATAACAAGGAAGTGATTAGTGGATCAGTTGCTGAGAAACCCGTGGTGATTACAGAAAACACTATCAGAGCACGTCTGCAACTAGGAGATCAACCAGAAGATTCTACTTCTATTGATTTACAATGTCAGCGGGGCTTGCTGATGAGGTTACGGTACAGCGATAACGTTCTTGCAAATCAGATCAACAAAAAGTTTATGCCGCTTCGATACAAGTTCTTATTGCATATCCTTATTCACTGCCTGAGCAACAAACGATCTGGATATGATCTGTCGCCGATTGATTTAACGGGATTGTTTACGGCTTTGATTCTGAACAAGCCTTTCAACATATCACGCTATATTTTCGACAATCTGAAAGAAAATGCTCGAAGGCCACTCCCGTCAGCAACTCAACGAACATCTACCAAGTTTTGGCTATATCCTAGATTCCTGCAGATGATGATTGATGATCAGATTCCTGATCTTCCTAAAGCTGAAGCAGATGTTCTACCTGTCAATCCGATGAATGAGCGTACACTGCTGATTTTCAAATCCATGTCCAACTATAAGGAATCGGATCCAATTAGAAAGCTTTTTGGTCATCTCGATGTTCCGGCCTACGAGGCACCGCAGAACAACAAATGGCGTCGAGATGCGAGTGATTCTGATGATGAAGAGCCAAGGTTAATCGCTTTGGCTAACACGCAGCTTGGGGCTAAGCATGGTATTAAAGCATCGAGCAGGAAGTCTGCTGGCAGTTCAAGTGTTGCAGCACATGTTGAAGTTGATGTGAATGTTGCTGCAGAAGAAGTTCAAGGAGTGTTCATCGAATCAGATGTCGGTGGTAATGTTGGTGGTGCTGCAAGTCGATCAGGTGATGTTGCGGCTGACAAAGGTAAAAGTAAGGTGGACGAGCCAAGGAGGTTGGCAGATGAAAGCAGTTCGTCTTCTGAGGATGATAATCCTCCTCCTCCAGGGATGCGTAAGGCTTATGATCAGCGAGGGAATTTTCGTGGTTTTGAACGTATTGAGAAACCGGTGAATGTCGCAGAATCTGATAAAGATGATGATTATATTCCTGCTGCTCCTGGATTACTCAGAAGGAAGAGACAAGCAAGAAGAGAGGGTACTCGTACTTCTAAGAGATCAAGGGGCGGATCAAAGCCAACAGGTGAAACGGCTGGTGATGTCACTACACCTGATCCGATTCAGCATTCAACGCCTCCGGAGCAACAGCTGCCTCCTATCAGTGAACAATTAACTACATCAGAGATGCTGGATCTGATCTCTTCTCCACAGACGTCTTCTGGGGCACGCACGGCGCCTGTTGATCAACAGCCGCCTGCAACCCCCGTCTCAGGTACACATCCACGTCCTCCTCTTGTTATTCCTGGTCCAACAGGTACTTCTGGTCCATCTGGCCAGACTGGTTTCTCAGGTCCTGAGCCCTCACGGCCTACTCTAGCAGAAACATTATCTGTGTTGTCTGATGCTGAGAAAATTCAATTCCTGATTGAACAAGTCAGTGAACTGGGTACCTTAGTCGGTCGGAATACAAGAAAGATTGAAGAATACCGTGTACAGAGAACACATGATGCTGAGGCACACAACAAGCTGGTCTCACTTGTTAGTGCTCAGAATGTCAAGATAAGAGAACAGGCTCAAGAGATAGAAAGACTGAAAGAAGCTAATAAGGCTCGTGATAGAGAGGTTGAGATAATGAAGAAGCATAGTACTGTGCTAGAACGTGAGGCAACAACGTTAAAACAGAAGCATGAAGAGCTGTCCGATTGCTATAAGAATCGTGATGATAGATTAATGGAAGCCTTCAAGCCTGTTCAAGCGAACTTTAAGAGATTTGATCACAAAGTTGTTACACTTTGGAATGAACGGTGCAAAGCTTTGGGCATCGCTCCTTCAAGGCGTGGCGATGATAAGGATGATGATGCAGCAAATCCTGATCAACCAGCTGCCACAGGTTCCGATGCAACTGCATCTGGTGCTGCAGGTGGGTCTGGTACATCTCAAGATGCTCCTTCTGCTCCTCCAACAGCTACTGGTCCTTCTAAGCAAACTGAAACATTGGAAGCTTCAGCAGTTTTTGAACATATTAGTCTTGAGCCGGAAGCGTTCACCGATCTCCCTGAATCCTCAACTGTTCAACAGTATCATCCAGTCACGGGTGAACTATTAGAAGAGGGAGAACATGTTACTGAGATGTCTGATGAATGTGTGTTAGCTCTAACAGCAATGGATGAAGTTGATGTGACCACGATCGATGCTACTCCGTTGGTTCCGGACGAAACCGATTTCTCTACGATTGAAGAAATCTTCATCGGTTCGGATCCGGAACGTCCCGTTTATGTTAGTCAAGATAATGTGGAGCTTAATTCGCTTGATGATGATTTTGTGGAAGCAAAGACAGCAGAATCTTCTAATCCTTCTTCAGACTCTCCTTCAGTTCAAGAAAACCGTGAAAAGACCGTGAACGAATGGCGAGCGGATTTCCTAGCTAGGAATCCTCCTCCGCTCCCTCCGTTGGATCAGGCCAACTACATGATTCTGGAAAGAAATCAGGCTAGGGGTCGTATTATCAGCTGGATGTTCATCAAAGAGCTTCATTGCATGGTTGTGAAGCGAGAATGCGGCCTTCAGTACTTCAGGTCTCTTCTCAGCATTCTTTCACTTCCTTATTATGATGTTGCGGTTTTGGCTCAGCTGGAGGTAATTAATCGAGTCAAAGACAAGATGGTGGATTTGTTTGCGAAAAAGATCAGATTGGAACGAAGAAAAGGTTGGAAGGACCCTCTATACAAGCCGCAGTTTCCTCGATACGAGCCAATCATGTTCACGCTAGATCCAGAGACAAATACCGCTCGTTATCGATTGGTTTATGATCCTCCAAAGTTGATGAAGAAGATACCTTTGTTGAAAATGAAGACAGACTTTCTGGGAAACTTTCGTTGCTGGGTTTATGATGCAGATACTGGAGAAGCCGTGATCTTATTCCGAGATAGTCAGGAGAACTTTCGAATGATAGATCCGATGTGGATTACTAACATGTCCAGGTCGGATATTATTGTTCTTAAGGATCACGAGATCAATTACTTGGTTAGAGATCGTGAACAAGCAATGAAGTTTCAGAAGATGGCCCGGTATTGCTTCAACCTACTGGTGAATGCGGGAAGTGCATGGTCTACGCATCACTTAACGGTTGAAAGGACGTCAGAGACTTGAAGACACAAAGATCGAGACAAAGCTACAGCCAAGGGGGAGTTTGTTGGTGCACTTGTGTCTGTACTTTGTCTGTATTTTGTAATGATATAAAACGATGTCTTTTGTAGTCGTGTTACGTCTTAGATGTGTTTATGTGTGTGCTTAATGAAAGTTTGACCAGTCAACCATCCTCCTGGTTTGACTTGGTCAAACAGTTAGAAAAAGGTTTGTAAGTTGTGTGAGTGAACTTAGTCTTGTAGAGAGCGTATTTTCAGTTTGGTCAAGGGCTGTAACCGTGTCCACTGAAATACAAGAGAAAACTTTGATATCTTGTGTGTCTACCTTTCTCTTTGTAGCTTGTGTTCTCATTATAAACTACCGGTTTGCATTCTAGCTTGGATTCCGCACTTGCTAGTGTGTTAAACTTAACAAGGATAAGGTTTAACCTCAACCTCCGAGGGACCTTCAATATGGGAGGGTTCAATGGGGAACACTAAAAAGTGGTGAACAGGGGAACCATGCAATTAAAATGTTAAAAAGTCAATTCTTCTTTAAAAATTTTCTTGGAGCTTATCCATATAAAACATTTAGAAGCCATTTTCACAAAAAAATTAAAACTAGAAAAATAAAAAAGAAATCTTAAAAACCGTAAAAACATGTAAAACTTTTTTTTTTTTTACCAAAATGAATTTCTTTTATTGGAATAGTTTTTACACATCTTTATATGCAAAATCTCTGAAAATAATTTTGAAAAAAAAATAATTTTTAGCATTTTAAAATTGAATTTTTAAGATATATTTAATATGTTAAATACACTGTTCCTCGATTTCTCACTTTTTTAGTGTTATATATATATATATATATATATATATATATATATATAGTGTTAGGTTCATTGGGGAACACTAAAAAAGTGGGGAACCGACTCAAACGAACTCCGATTGAACTCATTCCAGCGGCGTTGGAACCGGCTCGTTGAACCCTAACTAGGATCTCTTAACCCTAAACCCAAAATCATAACCCCTAAACCCTAAATATGTTAGGGTTTGGCTTTTAGGGTTTAGCTTTAGGGTTTAGGGTTTAGGATTTTGCTTTAGGTTTAGCCTTTAAAGTTTAGCTTTTAGGGTTTATAGTTTATATTTTACGGTTTAGCTTAGGTTTTAGCCTTACTTTTTAGCTTTAAGGTTTAGAGTTTAGGAGTTAGGATTTAGGGTTTAGGGTTAAGAGATCTTAGTTAGGGTTCGACGAGCAGGTTTCAACGACGCTGGAATGAGTCTAATTGGAGTTCGTTTAATTCGGTTCCCCGCTGTTCCCCACTTTTTTAGTGTTCCCCAATGAACCTTTCCCTATATATATATATATATATATTGGTTGGATATTGTTAATGAAATACCAAAACAAATGTGTTGTACCTATAAAAGAACAGATTCTATTCAAAAGTCAAAACATGACCAAGAGATCAAGAAATAAACAGTTGATGAAACATTCTCCTCCCGATGATAGTGAATCTTGAACACCTAGATCATAGCATCTATTGAAGACTAGTAAACCTGTGTTTGAAGCCTTGGAACCGCTGTTCATGAAGAAGCAAGGTCTGTTCAAGTTCAAAAGTTTGTTGAAGCAAAGGTCTTATAATGAAAACTAAACATCTGTTTTGGCCAAACAGATGTCTGGAAAAAAGCAACATAAGATAGACGAATATATGTTTCCTAATGTGTATTAGCTTCATTAAACCGTGTTTAGCATAGTTAGATCAAATGTTCGATTCCCACAGATGTTCTCAACATCTATGGAATCTTTTCTGTTAGGAATGTTAGCTGTTATTTGTGAGTGATCAGGATGAAGAGGATATTGTAGAATCATTTAACTATGATTTGTAATCATTTAATTCAATTAATAAACAGTTGTTGATGATATCTTCCTATTATGATTATTATTTACTTTAAAATACAAAATTGTTTGTTCTAAATTTTCTTTAATCACAAGTATCAATCTCAGATCCTAACAATTGGTTTTAGAGCTTGGTCACATTAAACTTGATTTCACACTCAGTTTAATACTCAAATATCAGCTGACAAAAATCCAATCTATTCGTAACTCAGAGTTGTAGAGTGTTGAATTCAGAAGTATTCTACACATACTTTGTTTTTTTATAAAGATCAAAAAGAATGTGTGGACGTGATCCCCATAACACTAGTTTCAGGAATAAGCCTTTGATGATTGTCAGATCTGAATACAATATCTGGCAACATCGGATAGCTCATATGCTAACTTAAAAGAATACAGGATGTTGGAGGTCCATAAAATTCAGACCACACATTGCAACGGTATCAAATACCAAAAATCCAAATGTTCACGAGTCAAAGAAATCAAAAAACTATTCCGAGCCTAATCTTCTAAAGTTTAAAATAGATGCAAAAGCATTCAATATTGTTGCAACTACTCTTTCAAACAAAATCTTTGTTGATCTATAACATTAATAGCAGAAAAGAGTTGTGGGATGCTTTAAAAGAAAAATTTAGTAAAACAAGGGTAGGGCTGTAAACGAGCCGAGTCGAGCCGAGCTAGACCCAGCTCGAGCTCGGCTCGAACTCGATTCGAGCTGGCTCGGCTTGAGCTCGAATTTCAAATCGAGCTGAGATTTGAGGCTCGAGCTCGACTCCATTAGAATTCGAGCTAGCTCGGCTCGGCTCGATCTAGCTCGAACTAACAAAAAACCACAAAATTTACTACTTAAAAAGCCTTTAAAAATGAATTTCTTCATAGACTAAGGGCCATAATTG
The DNA here is from genome assembly GCA_030545235.1 of Helianthus tuberosus. NCBI lineage: Eukaryota > Viridiplantae > Streptophyta > Magnoliopsida > Asterales > Asteraceae > Helianthus > Helianthus tuberosus. Next base: position 21,417 of record JARYGA010029373.1, read on the forward strand.
CCATTTAATTTAACTATATGGCTAAATATGCAAGTATAAATAGTTAATTCACTTTGTACATTGTCTTTACCTTCTTTTATAGGGGGAATACTCCCTTGGTTTTTGTTTTCTAAGCGATGTGGGACAAAAAAATGAAGGATGTCAACCTTATCGAGCCGAGCCAGACCAAGCTCAAGTTCGGATCGTTTACAAACCGAGCCGAGCCGAGCCGAGCTGGCTCGTTAACAACCGAGCCAATTTCGAGCCGAGCTTTCTTCGAGCCTTTTTTGAGCGAGTTTCGAGCGAGCTGCGAGCCACGAGTTTTTTGAACACCCCTAAACAAGGGATATAACTAAAAACATCCTTAAAATTCCCAACCAAAATCATGAGATCTTCAGTAATGTTAAGGAAGAAATGCTAACACAAAAACTAACTAAAAGGTTAGATCCAAGTGTTGATGTTGAGGAAGCAATCAATCTAATACAAACACATGTTTGTGAAAGGATTGATGCAGAGGATGTTATAGATCCTAATCCCTGGAATTTTACTGAATTTAATTATAATTGTGCTTTCAAGGCTACCAATAAAGGTGCTAATAGTAGAGCGTCTAGGCATATGAATGGATGCAAAACTCTACTTAAACTCAATGACATTAAACATTAGGGTTATGGTGCAACATCTGTTTGTCAAAATGGAAGTCCTACAAAAAGAGCACCACAAACAGATCAAAAGAAATTTGAGTATGTTCAAAAACCAAGAATTAACAAGCATCCTCATGGGTATAGTCAACTCAATGGGGGTATCCAAACAACAGTTGACCCAAGTGTAAAAGCACTTGCAAAGGGTGAGATGGTTCATAAACTACTACTCACCAAAGACCACTCCCAAGGAGCTGACACAGTTGAAGAAATGACCAAATCCAAACCAGACAATGTTTTGGATTGTCTAAAAAATTGACCCATTTCCACTGTCTGCACGGAATATCTATTGGCAATTAAAAAGTGCAAATAGAGGTTTCCCTAGCACTTATCATCATTCAAATAAAACATGAAAATGTTTTATGAAAATCCTTTAAAAAGTTGTTTTTTCTGAAAAAAAAAAACAGTAAAATGGTGCATTGAAAAACAAAAATTGTTTTTTAAATTCATGAAAAGATTATTAAAAATCACCAAAAAAAAATCTTTGTTCAAAAGTGTAAAACGTCTGCTTTAGTGGTTCAAAACTCTATTTTAGTGGTTCACTCTGTTTAACCTTGGTTAACCACTGTTTGTAACAAAGAACCACTGATTCATTGTCCACTGTTTTACTAAAAATGTCAAACATAACCACCGTTTTTGCAAAAAGCAACCATTGTTTTCCTTAAAACTCTGTTTTTAACCCAACATAGGTTTCAAGCATGTGTTTCCATCCATCTTTTGACCTAAAGTTAAACAGATGTACCAACCTCTATTTTATACAACCAAACGTTTGATGATATCAAACAGAGGTTTCAAAATAGACCTTTAGCAAAACAAACCTTTCATTCCTTCACCAATGGGTTTAATAAAAGGAACCCACTATGAACAAAGTTTTGCCTTAATAAAGAAAAGACTGCCACGTCACTAAAAAATTAACTCCGTGATCCATTTCCACAATGTTAAATCTACAGGATATGGTAGGTATGGAAACTATCCCAAAAAATGACTTGCAAAATGAGTTTATAGAAAGGGAATTCTTTTTCCATTTCCCACCAAAAAATGACTTGCAAAATTAGTTCATAGAAATGGATATGGTAGATATGAAGCTCAACTGGGAGCCACAGTTTTCAAGCCACATTTCCCACCAAAAATGAAATTCTTTTTCCCTACACTTTTGGTGTGCATGTCTGCCAAGACCACCACTTTTAAATGAAATACCCCTAAAAACTCAGTATTTGGGATATGCTATACTGACAAACACAGACTATAAGCTATCCCAAACACTGTATATGGATATGGTGGCAAACATAAAAGCAATTAAAAGGAAAATTGGTAATCCTTTTCTGTTATATCCAAGGCTGTTGAGTTTTCACCTTCAAAGGGTTTTAAAACAAGAAAGTTTTGAACAAGGTGCAACCATTGAGATAAATAGTCTTTCAAATGAAACATCTACACGCATGATCGCCTCAAAAGGTCAAGAAAGTGCCCCTGACGAATATGTTTTACAAAACCATGCAACAGATGTTACAACATCTGTTGCTGAGCCCATTGAACCTGATGCCTACAGAGATCAACCCACCTATGTGGTACCCACATCAGAAATTTCCATAGAAACCACTTCCACTTCTATCCCCAAATAAAAAAGAAAAACCAAAAAAAGGTGTCTCTAGGGTTGAGATGCCAGAGATCCCTGCTGTAACACAAAAACAACAAAACCTGCTTCTCCAGCCAAAAGGGCCAAAACTACCTAAACCACTGACCATCCACACCAAACATCTGTTGGCATTACAAAAGTGCCAACAGATGTTACAATAATAACAACAACAAATACCACATCATCCATAACCTTACCACCAATCCCACAAACTAGAAAAAGAAAAGCAATAACCTCACCTACCAAACCCTGTATCAAAACTACATCATCACTTCCTGTATCATCACCTCCATCATCGTCCCAACCATCTACAAACCCTCCAAGGCCAGCTAGTGTTAAAGAATACCTAGAACTCAAAAGAAGACATACTAAGAGAATGGTTTTAGAAAGAAATCAAGGGGAATGATGATAAGCAACTTCAACAAATTATGTCAGAAGAATACTGTAGGTCCCGTGAGCCGTGCGGATCGTAACAGAATCGTCGATCTAACCTAGAGTGCGGAATCCTCTAGATCAGATTTAACAGAAAACGTGTAGAAAACCGAAATCACTTTAAACCCGATCTTTATTGATTATCTTCTAACGATTACAATCAATAAAGATCTCTAATTCGTCCAAGCCTTTCTCTTTCACGAATTCTCTCCAAGAGTGATTAGAAGGTTAACCTAAACCCTAATGCTAAGCTTTGTTTATATAGGACAAAGCTTTGCATATGGGCTAGGCCCATTTCGCCTACCATCCCCCTATGTGGGTTTGGTTTGGCCCAATCACTCTTAATTAACTATTACAAAGCTAAACCCGCTAACTGTTTATCGTTTTACTAATTACAAGATATCCAAAGACCAAATCTAAGATGTTGTCACAAATATGCACCAACAAACTCCCCCTTGACAATAGCTCGCAAAGGTAACTTCAGTCTTCAGAATCTCACAGTCTTTTAGTCTTTGGATAGCTTCAGCTTTAACAGCTTCTGTCAGCAACAGACTCCCCCTAAGCTGATGCATCCAATCACCAAATCTTCAAAACTTTAGCGCTTGAGTAAACTCCAGTTCAGCATTTGTATAGAACTCTTCAACTTTTCAACTTTGTCTGCAATGTAGAAAGGAGGTTCTACCATGCATCCAATCAAACTCTCATCTTCACAGCAACTTCTCAGCAACACAGCAACACAGCAACTTCTCAGCAACACACTGCTTCAATCGGTTTACTATAAAACAAACATCTCGAGAAACCATAAGAATTTTTCAACATAAGTTAAACAAATTATTATTATTCAAGAGATTTGTTAAACTGTATAACAGATTAAGCATTTTCCAATTCAACACCAACACGCACAAATTTTTAAACAAACACCTTATAACATGCATGATTTAAAAAATTTGAACCCACTTACTAACACTGTCTCCCCCTATCGGTAACAACTCCTCCAGGAATAACATTTTTCCGTACATTAAGAATTTTAACAGAAAAAGGCACTATTTTTGTATTTTTGTATTTTCTGAAAGCAAATAAATACAAAAAGCAATAATACTCTATTTTTGTGAGAATCACCGGTAAGAAGATCATATCAACACAATCAAACTGTTTCACACCGTTAGTTAATTCTTTATTTAATTTTTCATGAAAAGCAGTCCAAGACGATTACCAGTATGTTTGTCCACCTAAAAAAAATGCATGAACATTTCAAGTACCATTACCGTATGATACGTTAAGGTAATATTAATTCTGATATACTAGTGTGTCCCACTTCAGGATATACCCCCGCGATCAAGGTATGCACAAAAATTCATCGTAGTAGGTGAGTATACTGAATTCATCCGTTTTGTTTTTCAACGTTTAGATAATTGGTGAACAGGTCAGTACTTCCGTACAGCAGAGAGACCAAAATATCTAATGAGGGCTAAGACAAATACCATTTTTGGTACGATTTATGCATTTTGCATTTTTGAATGACTCTCTATGAGAGCTTCTTCATTTTCAGGGTTTTGGCATTTTTAGCTCTTTTAAGATATCCTGGGTGTGTCTAGGTCAGCATGTATCTGGATGCAGCAGAAGGACACCCCTGATATCCCCAGATGAAATAACAGTATAAAGACCCAAAACTTCAGATTTTGGCAATCTATCAACGCAAGATTTAAGGTCATTAAACCATACACCACTGATGTGTTCCCCACTCATACTCAGTGCATTTAGATTTATATCACTTTGGTAAGTTGATTATTTCATGCTTTTGCCTACTGGTATATCATATGATGAAGCTGCTATCACACTTAAGCAATTTAATTCAGTTTGAGTGTGACAGTCTAACTTGCTGATGTACTATCATTTCTTCTTTTTCACATAGTGAAAACTCATTTTTGATTTTCTATTTTTTTATGTTTTTGATTTTTCAATGTTTTTGTATATTTGATTTTTGAGAAAGCAGTAAACTATTTACAAAATTCTTATGAAAAACCAGTTATTCAGGATTCCTCATCCCGTTGAGTTTGACTAAGTGTTCAAAGCGAGCTCGATCAACAGCTTTTGTGTAAAGATCAGCAAGGTTATCTAGTGTGTCGACTCGATGCTATTCAATGAGTCGTTTTTCAGCACAATCCCGTATAAAGTGATGACGTATGTCAATATGTTTAGTTCTACTGTGCTTTACGGGATTGTTTGTGATTGAAATAGTGGCATTATTATCTATCATAATAGGAGTACGAGTGAAATCCAAACCGTAATCGCGCATCTGCTGTTGAATCCAGAGAACCTGAGAGCAACAGCTACCCGCATCAATATATTCAGCTTCACACGTAGATGTAGACACACAGGATTGCTTCTTGCATTGCCAAGACACGATCCTGCCTCCTAAAAACTGACAACCACCTGTTGTAGACTTTCTGTTTGATTTGCATCCTCCAAAGTCTGAATCAGTGTAAGCAACGAACCTCAAATCACTATCAGCTGGATACCACAACCCAAGTTTAGGTTTCCCCTTCAAGTAACGAAGAATACGCTTCACTGCTTTCATGTGTGACTCTTTCAGATTCGCCTGATATCTGGCACACAAGCATACGGGAAACATGATGTCAGGTCTTGAAGCAGTCAAGTACATTAGAGAACCAATCATCGCCCTGTATTGAGTAGGATCAACATCTTCAGTGCTTTCATGATCTGGGCCAAGATTGTGATTTTCGCAAATAGGTGTGTTGAAAGTAGAGCAATCATTCATTTTGAACCGATCCAAAATGTCATACACATACTTCATTTGATGAATAAACATCCCATCCTCCTTCTGTTCAACTTGTAATCCTAGAAAGTAAGACAGCTCACCCATAGCGCTCATTTCAAACTTGCTCTTTATCACCTGTTCAAATTCCTTACACATGTTCTCATCTGATGACCCAAAGATGATGTCATCCACGTATACCTGTACCAGCAGAAAATCTTCCTTCCTCCTCTTTATGAACAATGTACTGTCAATCTGACCTCTTTCAAAACCATTTTTGAGCAGATGTGTAGACAGTGTCTCGTACCATGCCCTGGGAGCTTGATGTAACCCATTCAAAGCCTTATCGAGTTTGTAAACTCAATCTGGATAGTCTGGATCAACGAACCCATCTGGTTGTGAGACATACACCACTTCTTGGACTTTCCCGTAAAGAAATGCACTCTTCATGTCTAGTTGAAAAACTTTGAAGCCCTTGAATGTTGCGAAAGCCAGAAACAAACGAATTGCCTCCAACCTTGCCACTGGTGCAAACACCTCATTGTAATCTATTCCTTCTTGCTGATTAAAACCTTTGACAACCAACTGAGCCTTGTTGCGCGTGACAATACCTCTTTCATCCTTCTTGCACCTAAATACCCATTTAGTGCCAATCTCTCTTTCACCTTTAGGAAGGTCCACAAACTCCCGTACCTTCAACTTCGCAAACTGGGCCAATTCTTCTTGCATAGCTTCAACCCATGAATTGTCTTTAAGAGCCATATGAATGTTCTTCGGCTCCTATTGGGAAATGAAGCAACTATACAAGCACTCGTTCACAATCCCAGTCTTCTCAATTGAAACAAATAACCCAGAATTCGCAGTTATGTTTCTTCTCGTCTGAACACCTGCAGTAGGATCTCCAAGTATCATGTCAACTGGATGATCTCTATTTGCTCGTGTAGTAGCAACAGCATCGACATCTAGATTATCACCCAAGTTTGATCCAACCTCCCCCTGAATATTCTGATTTGCAAACGGATTAATGAAATCCTCCCCCTGATTGGGTTCAGTTCACTATTGCTTGAATCAGGATCAGCAGCACCTTGGGAAGATTCCGGAGCATCTGACATATCAACATTCGATCTAGGCACGAACTCGCCTTCATCGTCTTCACATACCACTGTTTGAATCAGCTGAGAATCATCTGCATCAGAAACCTCAGGAATATTAAATGATTTAAACACACTTTCATAATCATATAATATAGCAGGACCGCTCGTTGATTGTTGAGGTTTGTAGGAAGTAATTTCCACATTAAAAACAACCTCAATTTTACCAGTTTTGAGATTAAAAACCCTTTTATTCGGTGTGCCAGGTACGTAACCTAGAAAGTAGCCTTCGTCAGCCACCTCACCGAATTTTTGTTTATCTTTATTTCGCACAATGGTGCAGGGTAATCCAAATGGTTCAAAGCCTGTTAAGTTTGGTTTTTCGTTAAACATAAGTTCATGACAAGTTTTGTTTGTGACAACCCGAGTTTTCAAGGTCTCTATCCGATTTAACTTTGTACTTATTTGCTAAGTGTGCTTAATAATTATTTAAGGTGCAATATAAGTGTATTCTTGATGTGTATGTTATGTGCATATTTTGTATTAATAAGGTGACAATTGAATAATTGTTAAATATGGGAACCTTAGCTGAAATCACCCCTTAGCCGAAAACACACCCCCACGAAATCAAGAGGTGATTTCGTCCACATGTGGCCAACGAAAACCAGAATGGGCTTTGGCCCAGTAGCGTCCGATTATAATATTTGTTCATAACCTATACGCATAAGTTAATCGGAAAACCCTAACCGCCTCTCACATTCTCTCTCGTTTTTCTTTGAAACCGACGGCAGCCCTTATCTCATTCAAAGTTTGATTTCCTGATTTGATCAACCTTATCTGGTTAGTGGATTATAAACGCTTGTGATTATTTGGTTGATATTATGATGTAACTGTTAGATAACTTGTTTATGGATTTAATATATGCGATTAGGTTATATGATTGGCATGTGAATTGTATAGATAGTGCAACCAAATTAATGTTTTGCATGTGATCACCTCCTCATAATCGGTTAGTTTGTCTTGTTAGCATATGAATTGTCAGTGGACATGTGGGAGTTATGTGTGTGCCATTTATTGTAATCGAGTACTATCACATGTGTGCCACTAATCAATGACTTGCATGAATTGTTATTACCGATGATTGAATGAGGATGGATTGGTATTCATGTTTGTGTAAGGATTTACTAATAAATGGATATTTTAGGGATTTAAGATACCAGTGGTATTATCGGTCCAATAACATAAGACTTGCAGCCACTATATAAGTTGGTCAAATAGCAACATGAAATCAACTTACACTTGTCGGCCATGTTTGATTATTTTAATTGATTTACCGATTGAATGGAGGTGTTGGTCTCGCAATGTTTTGATAAATTATATGTTAATATATCGATGATCTATTGAATGATTTTATGATGAATTCGGTGTAACTGCTAGATGATTATTTAGAGTTCTGTGTGATTTGTGTATGTGATGATGAGAACCCTACATGAAGAAATCACTAACTGGACGAAGACTTTACCAGACGAAAACACAAGGCCCAGATGAAAACACTATGTGTTTTCGCCAAACTTGGAGTTTGACAAAAACCCAAAGGGTTTTCGCCAAAGGGGGGGATTTCGCCTGATGTGGTTTTCGTCAAACGATCTGATCATCAACCTTGTTAGCTTGTTAACTGTGTTAGTTAGTTAACCCTGTTAAGCTGGTAACTCTGTTAAGTAGGTAACCCTGTTAGTTTATTTAATCAGTTTATTAATTCTGTTAGTATATTAACTCTGTTAAGTCTATTACTTCTGTTGAGTCTGTTAGTGGATAACCTTGTCAGAATGGACTGAGAAAGCCTTTATGTGAAGCATGAATTGTGTGGATTTGATTAACTGTTACGTGTTACACGATGTTAACTGCCAAGCAACATTTGACATTACATTTCATGCGAGTCTTTACGAACGAAAATTGATTTTATATACATGTGTATTATAGGCCGTAACTGATAAATTGTGAGCGTGTAATTCTTAGCATACCGAGCAAACCAAGGTGAGTTCACATTTCCAAGGCATGGGATTCCCGGTGGGTTGGGAATGGTATTGATGGAATGGTATTGATAGATATGATAGACTTACGTAAAACCTACGTAAAACACTAGACTACTTACCATCGTCCTCAGGTTTCGAGGGACACTTACGTAAAACCTACGTATACTTGTGCTTACTACTGTCCTCAGGGTTTGAGGGACACTTACGTAAAACCTACGTATACTTGTGCTTACTACTGTCCTCAGGGTTCGAGGGACACTTACGTAAAACCTACGTATACTTATGCTTGCTACTGTCCTCAGGTTTCGAGGGACACTTTACGTAAAACCTACGTCAACCTCACGCGTACCACTGTCCTCGGGTTAAGAAGGGCACTTACGTAAAACCTACGTAAACCTCGTACGTACTCCTGTTCTCGGGTTAAGAAGAACAATTATGGTTACAACTAGTCTAGTATATACAACATGGGAAGCCCCCACCAATTGAACATACAAAACGACTTAGTTAATAACGCGTAGTTATGCAACGACCTTACTTACTGTGAACTCGCTCAACTAGTTGTTGACTCTCTGTTACATGCCTTGCAGGACCATAGGTACCCATGGAGCTTGCACGTTGTAGGCACGGATTGTGGATGTTTTGATGAAAACTTTATGACTCTTTAAACCAAACACTTGTGTTGGATTTTCATACTATGCTTCCGCTACCTATACTATGTTTTTGATTGAACACCAATTGTATTGTGATGGATTACATTTACTTTTACTTATTACATATATGTTCAATATGATTGGTGGCTTGATCCTGGTCAGTCACGCCTCCAAGCGATGATACTCCGCGTGTGGATTTTGGGGGTGTGACAGATTGGTATCAGAGCCATTGGTTATAGAGAACTCAGTTTTAATAAGGGGAAAACGTTTTTATTAAAACCAGACTATAACCTGTACAGTGCTCAACAATCCATAACGACGCCTCGCTCCACATGCAAGACTCAACATTCTTGGTAATATGGTATATGTTTTATTGCCTACTTGCTAGAATTACATAGAACTTTGCTCATGGTATGCTTAGATACACATAACCCCTATTGCTTGAGAATACTTGTGTGCTCACTCTCTTATGTCATCGCACTATTCGCGAACCTCTCTTACTTATGTTATCTTTGCTATGAAGATCATGGCTGGACGTATCAACATGACACAAGCCCAGTTGACGGCTCTCATTAACGAATAAGTTGCTGCGGCACTTGCAGCCGCACAAGCAGGAGGTATACCCTGCAGTTGTAACTCACACTAGGATCTTTAGATCCTACACTCCTAAACCAACTCTTGTGTTTAATCTTGTCCTGATTCTTATACCCAACAGGTCAGCCACCTGTTTGCACCTTCAAGACTTTCATGGACTGTCATCCTACTACTTTCAGTGGCACGGAAGGAGCAGTTGGACTCCTCCATTGGTTTGAAAAGCTCGAGTCCGTTTTTGAGATGTATGAATGCCCTGAGGCTCGCAGGGTGAAGTACGCCACTAGTACTCTAGAAGGCATTGCGCTGACTTGGTGGAAGGCGCAAGTTCAGATGTTAGGGTTGGCAGTTGCTAACGCCACACCCTGGAATGATTTCAAGGAGTTGATCAAAGAGGAATACTGTAGCCATGATGACATTCATAAGCTGGAGGTAGAGTTTTACAATTTGCAGATGACGGGATCGGAAATTGAAGCGTACACCAAAAGATCAAAAGAGTTGGCTATTATGTGTCCCACTATGGTAGACCCTCCCATTAAGCGTATCGAGCTGTATCTCAAGGGTCTAGTGCCAGAGATTCAAAGTCATGTAACCTCAGCGAATCTTGGCACCATTCAACAGATCGTCAAGTTAGCTCATCGCCTCACCGATCAGGTAGTGGAACAGAACAGGCTGCCTAAACGTATCAGCGCTACTACTACCGCTACCACTTCAGCTACTCCTGCTGCTCCTAGTGACAACAAGCGGAAATGGGAGGGGGATTCCAACAGGGGTTCAGCTACCATTCAGTCTCAAGCTCAGCAACGCAAGACTAATGACTACCAGAGTCCGGGTCAGCAATCCTCTGGTAGTCAGGGGCAGAAAAGATATCAAGGAAATCACCCAAGGTGCAACAATTGTAACAGACATCACAGTGGCCAGTGCAACAAGGGTCGTTGTCAGAGGTGTCTCAAGATGGGTCATGAGGCCAAGGATTGTAGGAGCCCACGGCCTGTAACTCAGAATCAGCAGCAGCAGCAAACGCAGCAGAACCAACAACAGGGTAACAAGGGATGTTTTCATTGTGGTGCTGAAGGTCACTTTAAGAGACACTGCCCCCAGTTAAACCGAAACCAGAACAACAAAAACAATAATCAGGGCAATGGGAACAACAATGGGGGAAACAACAACAACAATGGTGCTAGGGGTCGTGCATTTGTGATTGGTCAGGGTGATGCAAGGAACGATCCTAATGTGGTTATGGGTAAGTTTCTTCTCGATGACTTTTATGTTACTGTATTATTTGATTCGGGTGCGGATACCAGTTATATGTCTCTGAAAGTTAGTCAAATGATTAAACGCGCACCAACACTTTTGAACACCAAACATGTCGTAAAGTTAGCTAACGGTAAAAGTCTAGAGGCCACACACATAGTTCAGGGTTGTAATCTTATCCTCGCTGGTCAGACTTTCTCTATCGATCTCATTCCTATAACTCTGGGTAGTTTCGACATCGTCATTAGTATGGATTGGTTATCTCAACAACAAGCAGAGATCCTATGTAAGGAGAAGATCATTCGCATTCCCCGTACTGGAAAAGAACCTCTCGAAGTTCAAGGCGACAAGAGTGGTGTCGTGAGTGGCATCATCTCCTTCTTGAAGGCACAGAAGTGTTTGCGAAAGGGTCACACAGCTATATTAGCACTCGTTACTGATACAACGACGAAAGAGAAGAAGTTAGAGGATATTCCAGTTTTACGCGACTTTCCTCAAGTGTTTCCTGAAGAGTTACCTGGGTTACCGCCTCATCGCCAGGTCGAATTTCAGATCGAGCTAGCTCCAGGAGCAGCACCCATAGCTCGAGCACCTTATCGCTTAGCTCCAACTGAACTGGAAGAACTGTCTAAGCAATTGCAAGAACTCTTGGAAAAGGGTTTCATACGTCCTAGCTCTTCGCCCTGGGAAGCTCCAGTATTATTTGTGAAGAAGAAAGATGGTACCTTCCGCATGTGCATAGATTACCGCGAACTGAACAAGGTGACCGTGAAGAATCGCTATCCTCTTCCACGCATCGACGACTTATTCGACCAGTTGCAAGGGTCGAGCTATTACTCGAAGATTGACCTGAGGTCAGGCTATCACCAACTGAGAGTCCGGGATGAGGACGTCTCCAAAACAGCATTCAGAACTCGCTACGGTCATTACGAGTTTTTGGTCATGCCATTCGGGCTAACGAACGCACCTGCGGTTTTCATGGATCTTATGAACAGGGTGTGCAAACCTTATCTTGACAAGTTTGTCATTGTTTTCATCGATGATATCCTGATCTATTCGAAGAGTCAGGAGGAACACGAGCAGCATTTACGACTTATTTTGGAACTCCTTCGAACGGAACAGCTGTACGCCAAGTTTTCAAAATGCGACTTCTGGCTTCGTGAAGTCCACTTTCTAGGCCACGTGGTAAACAAGGATGGGATTCATGTTGATCCCTCCAAGGTAGATTCGATCAAGAACTGGCCTGCACCTCGCACACCAACAGAAATTCGCCAATTCTTGGGTTTGGCAGGCTACTACAGAAGGTTCATCAAAGATTCTCAAAGATTGCACAGTCGCTTACTTTAGTGACACAGAAAGGTGTTGCTTACCGTTGGGGTAATACACAGGAAACAGTGTTTCAGCACTTAAAGGATAGACTTTGTAGTGCACCTATCCTCTCATTACCTGAAGGCACAGACGATTTTGTAGTCTACTACGACGCATCCATCCAAGGTCTTGGATGTGTGTTGATGCAACGGGATAAAGTCAGTGCTTATGCTTCACGCCAACTTAAGATTCACGAGCGGAATTGCACTTCACATGATTTAGAGCTGGGAGTTGTTGTTTTTGCGCTCAAGATATGGCGACATTACCTGTACGGTACCAAGTGCACCATCTACACCGACCACAGGAGTCTCGAGCATATCTTCAAGCAGAAAGAGTTGAACATGCGACAGCGTCGATGGGTCGAGCTACTGAACGATTACGAATGTGCTATAAAGTACCATCCGGGCAAAGCCAATGTGGTGGCCGACACCCTCAGTTGAAAGGATACTACACCTAGGCGTGTACGAGCGTTGCAACTCACTATTCAGTCTAGTCTTCCTTCTCAGATACGAGATGCTCAGGTAGAAGCATTGAAACCAGAAAACGTCAGGGCTGAAGCTCTACGTGGCTCAAGGCAACGGTTAGAACAAAAGGAAGACGGCGCCTACTATGTAACGGGACGCATCTGGGTCCCACTCTATGGCAACTTACGCGAGCTTGTAATGGATGAAGCTCATAAGTCTCGCTACTCAGTACATCCTGGTTCGGATAAGATGTACCACGACTTGAGAACTACATATTGGTGGCCTAGCATGAAAGCTCATATAGCAACTTACGTTAGCAAGTGTTTGACTTGTGCGAGAGTCAAATCGGAATATCAGAAACCATCGGGCCTACTCCAACAACCAGAGATACCACAATGGAAATGGGAGCAAATTTCCATGGATTTCGTTACTGGCCTGCCTAGATCTCAACGTGGTAACGATACTATTTGGGTGATCGTGGACCGACTCACAAAATCTGCACACTTCTTGGCTATCAAGGAAACAGACAAGTTCTCTACTTTAGCAGACGTTTACTTGAAGGAAGTGGTTGCGAGGCACGGGGTGCCCACCTCTATTATTTCCGATCGTGATGCACGTTTCACTTCAGAACTTTGGCAAGCGATGCACAAATCTTTCGGCTCACGATTAGACATGAGCACAGCTTATCACCCGCAAACGGATGGGCAGTCTGAACACACCATCCAGACCCTTGAAGACATGCTTAGGGCATGTGTGATTGACTTTGGCAACGGCTGGGAAAAGCATCTGCCACTTGTGGAATTTTCGTACAATAACAGCTACCACACCAGTATTAAAGCTGCTCCGTTTGAGGCATTGTACGGGCGTAAATGCCGGTCACCTCTTTGTTGGGCAGAGGTGGGAGATAGTCAGATCACTGGTCCAGAACTTGTGGTAGACACAACAGAACGAATTGCTCAAATACGACAACGAATGGCGGCAGCTCGTGACCGTCAGAAAAGCTACGCCGATAAGGGTAGGAAACCACTCGAGCTCTAGGTTGGGGAGCGGGTACTACTCAAAGTCTCACCCTGGAAGGGTGTTGTTCGTTTTGGAAAATGAGGCAAGCTCAATCCGCGATATGTCGGACCGTTTGAAATTATTGAGAAGATAGGCAGGGTGGCCTACAGACTAAACCTACCAGCTGAACTCAGTGCAGTTCACAACGTTTTCCACATGTCGAATCTGAAGAAGTGTCTGTCAGATGAGACCCTCATAGTTCCTTTGAAGGAGCTCACTATTGACGAGCAGTTGCGATTCGTCGAGGAACCAGTAGAAATCACGGACCGGGATGTTAAGGTCCCCAAGCACACTAGAATACCTCTTTTTCGAGTTCGTTGGAACTCCCGTCGTGGCCCAGAGTTTACCTGGGAACGAGAAGATCAAATGAAACTCAAGTATCCCCAGTTATTCGGAAACAGTGCAACCACTACTGAGGTTGAAGCTACTACAGAATTTCGGGACGAAATTCCAAATCAACGGGGGGATGATGTGACACCCCAGGAAAACCAGTAAACAATTCAACACAACTAGCTACCTCAGTAACCGCGTGCTAAATTTCGGGACAAAATTTCTTTCAAGTTGGGGATAATGTGACAACCCGAGTTTTCAAGGTCTCTATCCGATTTTACTTTGTACTTATTTGCTAAGTGTGCTTAATAATTATTTAAGGTGCAATATAATTGTATTCTTGATGTGTATGTTATGTGCATATTTTGTATTAATAAGGTGACAATTGAATAATTGTTAAATATGGGAACCTTAGCTGAAATCACCCCTTAGCCGAAAACACACCCCCACGAAATCAAGAGGTGATTTCGTCCACATGTGGCCAACGAAAACCAGAATGGGCTTTGGCCCAGTAGCGTCCGATTATAATATTTGTTCATAACCTATACGCATAAGTTAATCGGAAAACCCTAACCGCCTCTCACATTCTCTCTCGTTTTTCTTTGAAACCGACGGCAGCCCTTATCTCATTCAAAGTTTGATTTCCTGATTTGATCAACCTTATCCGGTTAGTGGATTATAAACTCTTGTGATTATTTGGTTGATATTATGATGTAACTATTAGATAACTTGTTTATGGATTTAATATATGCGATTAGGTTATATGATTGGCATGTGAATTGTATAGATAGTGCAGCCAAATTAATGTTTTGCATGTGATCACCTCCTCATAATCGGTTAGTTTGTCTTGTTAGCATATGAATTGTCAGTGGACATGTGGGAGTTATGTGTGTGCCATTTATTGTAATCGAGTACTATCACATGTGTGCCACTAATCAATGACTTGCATGAATTGTTATTACCGATGATTGAATGAGGATGGATTGGTATTCATGTTTGTGTAAGGATTTACTAATAAATGGATATTTTAGGGATTTAAGATACCAGTGGTATTATCGGTCCAATAACATAAGACTTGCAGCCACTATATAAGTTGGTCAAATAGCAACATGAAATCAACTTACACTTGTCGGCCATGTTTGATTATTTTAATTGATTTACCGATTGAATGGAGGTGTTGGTCTCGCAATGTTTTGATAAATTATATGTTAATATATCAATGATCTAATGAATGATTTTATGATGAATTCGGTGTAACTGCTAGATGATTATTTAGAGTTCTGTGTGATTTGTGTATGTGATGATGAGAACCCTACATGAAGAAATCACTAACTGGACGAAGACTTTACCAGATGAAAACACTATGTGTTTTCGCCAAACTTGGAGTTTGACAAAAACCCAAAGGGTTTTCGCCAAAGGGGGGGATTTCGCCTGATATGGTTTTCGTCAAACGATCTGATCATCAACCTTGTTAGCTTGTTAACTGTGTTAGTTAGTTAACCCTGTTAAGCTGGTAACTCTGTTAAGTAAGTAACCCTGTTAGTTTATTTAATCAGTTTATTAATTCTGTTAGTATATTAACTCTGTTAAGTCTATTACTTCTGTTGAGTCTGTTAGTGGATAACCTTGTCAGAATGGACTGAGAAAGCCTTTATGTGAAGCATGAATTGTGTGGATTTGATTAACTGTTACGTGTTACACGATGTTAACTGCCAAGCAACATTTGACATTACATTTCATGCGAGTCTTTACGAATGAAAATTGATTTTATATACGTGTGTATTGATGGAATGGTATTGATAGATATGATAGACTTACGTAAAACCTACGTAAAACACTAGACTACTTACCATCGTCCTCAGGTTTCGAGGGACACTTACGTAAAACGTACGTATACTTGTGCTTACTACTGTCCTCAGGGTTTGAGGGACACTTACGTAAAACCTACGTATACTTGTGCTTACTACTGTCCTCAGGGTTCGAGGGACACTTACGTAAAACCTACGTATACTTATGCTTGCTACTGTCCTCAGGTTTCGAGGGACACTTTATGTAAAACCTACGTAAACCTCACGCGTACCACTGTCCTCGGGTTAAGAAGGGCACTTACGTAAAACCTACGTAAACCTCGTACGTACTCCTGTTCTCGGGTTAAGAAGAACAATTATGGTTACAACTAGTCTAGTATATACAACATGGGAATCCCCCACCAATTGAACATACAAAACGACTTAGTTAATAACGCGTAGTTATGCAACGACCTTACTTACTGTGAACTCGCTCAACTAGTTGTTGACTCTCTGTTACATGCCTTGCAGGACCATAGGTACCCATGGAGCTTGCACGTTGTAGGCACGGATTGTGGATGTTTTGATGAAAACTTTATGACTCTTTAAACCAAACACTTGTGTTGGATTTTCATACTATGCTTCCGCTACCTATACTATGTTTTTGATTGAACACCAATTGTATTGTGATGGATTACATTTACTTTTACTTATTACATATATGTTCAATATGATTGGTGGCTTGATCCTGGTCAGTCACGCCTCCAAGCGATGATACTCCGCGTGTGGATTTTGGGGGTGTGACAGATTGGTATCAGAGCCATTGGTTATAGAGAACTCGGTTTTAATAAGGGGAAAACGTTTTTATTAAAACCAGACTATAACCTGTACAGTGCTCAACAATCCATAACGACGCCTCGCTCCACATGCAAGACTCAACATTCTTGGTAATATGGTATATGTTTTATTGCCTACTTGCTAGAATTACATAGAACTTTGCTCATGGTATGCTTAGATACACATAACCCCTATTGCTTGAGAATACTTGTGTGCTCACTCTCTTCTGTCATCGCACTATTCGCGAACCTCTCTTACTTATGTTATCTTTGCTATGAAGATCATGGCTGGACGTATCAACATGACACAAGCCCAGTTGACGGCTCTCATTAACGAACAAGTTGCTGCGGCACTTGCAGCCGCACAAGCAGGAGGTATACCCTGCAGTTGTAACTCACACTAGGATCTTTAGATCCTACACTCCTAAACCAACTCTTGTGTTTAATCTTGTCCTGATTCTTATACCCAACAGGTCAGCCACCTGTTTGCACCTTCAAGACTTTCATGGACTGTCGTCCTACTACTTTCAGTGGCACGGAAGGAGCAGTTGGACTCCTCCATTGGTTTGAAAAGCTCGAGTCCGTTTTTGAGATGTGTGAATGCCCTGAGGCTCGCAGGGTGAAGTACGCCACTAGTACTCTAGAAGGCATTGCGCTGACTTGGTGGAAGGCGTAAGTTCAGATGTTAGGGTTGGCAGTTGCTAACGCCACACCCTGGAATGATTTCAAGGAGTTGATCAAAGAGGAATACTGTAGCCATGATGACATTCATAAGCTGGAGGTAGAGTTTTACAATTTGCAGATGACGGGATCGGAAATTGAAGCGTACACCAAAAGATCGAAAGAGTTGGCTATTATGTGTCCCACTATGGTAGACCCTCCCATTAAACGTATCGAGCTGTATCTCAAGGGTCTAGTGCCAGAGATTCAAAGTCATGTAACCTCAGCGAATCTTGGCACCATTCAACAGATCGTCAAGTTAGCTCATCGCCTCACCGATCAGGCAGTGGAACAGAACAGGCTGCCTAAACGTATCAGCGCTACTACTACCGCTACCACTTCAGCTACTCTTGCTGCTCCTAGTGACAACAAGCGGAAATGGGAGGGGGATTCCAGCAGGGGTTCAGCTACCGTTCAGTCTCAAGCTCAGCAACGCAAGACTAATGACTACCAGAGTCCGGGTCAGCAATCCTCTGGTAGTCAGGGGCAGAAAAGATATCAAGGAAATCACCCAAGGTGCAACAATTGTAAAAGACATCACAGTGGCCAGTGCAACAAGGGTCGTTGTCAGAGGTGTCTCAAGATGGGTCATGAGGCCAAGGATTGTAGGAGCCCACGGCCTGTAACTCAGAATCAGCAGCAGCAGCAAACGCAACAGAACCAACAACAGGGTAACAAGGGATGTTTTCATTGTGGTGCTGAAGGTCACTTCAAGAGACGCTGCCCCCAGTTAAACCGAAACCAGAACAACAACAACAATAATCAGGGCAATGGGAACAACAATGGGGGAAACAACAACAACAATGGTGCTAGGGGTCGTGCATTTGTGATTGGTCAGGGTGATGCAAGGAACGATCCTAATGTGGTTATGGGTAAGTTTCTTCTCGATGACTTTTATGTTACTGTATTATTTGATTCGGGTGCGGATACCAGTTATATGTCTCTGAAAGTTAGTCAAATGATTAAACGCGCACCAACACTTTTGAACACCAAACATGTCGTAGAGTTAGCTAACGGTAAAAGTCTAGAGGCCACACACATAGTTCAGGGTTGTAATCTTATCCTCGCTGGTCAGACTTTCTCTATCGATCTCATTCCTATAACTCTGGGTAGTTTCGACATCGTCATTAGTATAGATTGGTTATCTCAACAACAAGCAGAGATCCTATGCAAGGAGAAGATCATTCGCATTCCCCGTACTGGAAAAGAACCTCTCGAAGTTCAAGGCGACAAGAGTGGTGTCGTGAGTGGCATCATCTCCTTCTTGAAGGCACAGAAGTGTTTGCGAAAGGGTCACACAGCTATATTAGCACTCGTTACTGATACAACGACGAAAGAGAAGAAGTTAGAGGATATTCCAGTTTTACGCGACTTTCCTCAAGTGTTTCCTGAAGAGTTACCTGGGTTACCGCCTCATCGCCAGGTCGAATTTCAGATCGAGCTAGCTCCAGGAGCAGCACCAATAGCTCGAGCACCTTATCGCTTAGCTCCAACTGAACTGGAAGAACCGTCTAAGCAATTGCAAGAACTCTTGGAAAAGGGTTTCATACGTCCTAGCTCTTCGCCCTGGGGAGCTCCAGTATTATTTGTGAAGAAGAAAGATGGTACCTTCCGCATGTGCATAGATTACCGCGAACTGAACAAGGTGACCGTGAAGAATCGCTATCCTCTTCCACGCATCGACGACTTATTCGACCAGTTGCAAGGGTCGAGCTATTACTCGAAGATTGACCTGAGGTCAGGCTATCACCAACTGAGAGTCCGGGATGAGGACGTCTCCAAAACAGCATTCAGAACTCGCTACGGTCATTACGAGTTTTTGGTCATGCCATTCGGGCTAACGAACGCACCTGCGGTTTTCATGGATCTTATGAACAGGGTGTGCAAACCTTATCTTGACAAGTTTGTCATTGTTTTCATCGATGATATCCTGATCTATTCGAAGAGTCAGGAGGAACACGAGCAGCATTTACAACTTATTTTGGAACTCCTTCGAACGGAACAGCTGTACGCCAAGTTTTCAAAATGCGACTTCTGGCTTCGTGAAGTCGACTTTCTAGGCCACGTGGTAAACAAGGATGGGATTCATGTTGATCCCTCCAATGTAGATTCGATCAAGAACTGGCCTGCACCTCGCACACCAACAGAAATTCGCCAATTCTTGGGTTTGGCAGGCTACTACAGAAGGTTCATCAAAGATTCTCAAAGATTGCACAGTCGCTTACTTTACTGACACAGAAAGGTGTTGCGTACCGTTGGGGTAATACACAGGAAACAGTGTTTCAGCACTTAAAGGATAGACTTTGTAGTGCACCTATCCTCTCATTACCTGAAGGCACAGACGATTTTGTAGTCTACTAGGACGCATCCATCCAAGGTCTTGGATGTGTGTTGATGCAACGGGATAAAGTCATTGCTTATGCTTCACGCCAACTTAAGATTCACGAACGGAATTACACTTCACATGATTTAGAGCTGGGAGTTGTTGTTTTTGCGCTCAAGATATGGTGGCATTACCTGTACGGTACCAAGTGCACCATCTACACCGACCACAGGAGTCTCGAGCATATCTTCAAGCAGAAAGAGTTGAACATGCGATAGCGTCAATGGGTCGAGCTACTGAACGATTACGAATGTGCTATAAAGTACCATCCGGGCAAAGCCAATGTGGTGGCCGACGCCCTCAGTCGAAAGGATACTACACCTAGGCGTGTACGAGCGTTGCAACTCACTATTCAGTCTAGTCTTCCTTCTCAGATACGAGATGCTCAGGTAGAAGCATTGAAACCAGAAAACGTCAGGGCTGAAGCTCTACGTGGCTCAAGGCAACGGTTAGAACAAAAGGAAGACGGCGTCTACTATGTAACGGGACGCATCTGGGTCCCACTCTATGGCAACTTACGCGAGCTTGTAATGGATGAAGCTCATAAGTCTCGCTACTCAGTACATCCTGGTTCGGATAAGATGTACCACGACTTGAGAACTACATATTGGTGGCCTAGCATGAAAGCTCATATAGCAACTTACGTTAGCAAGTGTTTGACTTGTGCGAGAGTCAAATCGGAATATCAGAAACCATCAGGCCTACTCCAACAACCAGAGATACCACAATGGAAATGGGAGCAAATTTCCATGGATTTCGTTACTGGCCTGCCTAGATCTCAACGTGGTAACGATACTATTTGGGTGATCGTGGACCGACTCACAAAATCTGCACACTTCTTGGCTATCAAGGAAACAGACAAGTTCTCTACTTTAGCAGATGTTTACTTGAAGGAAGTGGTTGCGAGGCACGGGGTGCCCACCTCTATTATTTTCGATCGTGATGCACGTTTCACTTCAGAACTTTGGCAAGCGATGCACAAATCTTTCGGCTCACGATTAGACATGAGCACAGCTTATCACCCGCAAACGGATGGGCAGTCTGAACGCACCATCCAGACCCTTGAAGACATGCTTCGGGCATGTGTGATTGACTTTGGCAACGGCTGGGAAAAGCATCTGCCACTTGTGGAATTTTCGTACAATAACAGCTACCACACCAGTATTAAAGCTGCTCCGTTTGAGGCATTGTACGGGCGTAAATGCCGGTCACCTCTTTGTTGGGCAGAGGTGGGAGATAGTCAGATCACTGGTCCAGAACTTGTGGTAGACACAACAGAACGAATTGCTCAAATACGACAACGAATGGCGGCAGCTCGTGACCGTCAGAAAAGCTACGCCGATAAGGGCAGGAAACCACTCGAGCTCTAGGTTGGGGAGCGGGTACTACTCAAATTCTCACCCTGGAAGGGTGTTGTTCGTTTTGGAAAACGAGGCAAGCTCAATCCGCGATATGTCGGACCGTTGAATTGTTATTACCGATGATTGAATGAGGATGGATTGGTATTCATGTTTGTGTAAGGATTTACTAATAAATGGATATTTTAGGGATTTAAGATACCAGTGGTATTATCGGTCCAATAACATAAGACTTGCAGCCACTATATAAGTTGGTCAAATAGCAACATGAAATCAACTTACACTTGTCGGCCATGTTTGATTATTTTAATTGATTTACCGATTGAATGGAGGTGTTGTCTCGCAATGTTTTGATAAATTATATGTTAATATATCGACGATCTATTGAATGATTTTATGATGAATTCGGTGTAACTGCTAGATGATTATTTAGAGTTCTGTGTGATTTGTGTATGTGATGATGAGAACCCTACATGACGAAATCACTAACTGGACGAAGACTTTACCACACGAAAACACAAGGCCCAGACGAAAACACTATGTGTTTTCGCCAAACTTGGAGTTCGACAAAAACCCAAAGGGTTTTCGCCAAAGGGGGGGATTTCGCCTGATGTGGTTTTCGTCAAATGATCTGATCATCAACCTTGTTAGCTTGTTAACTGTGTTAGTTAGTTAACCTTGTTAAGCTGGTAACTCTGTTAAGTAAGTAACCCTATTAGTTTATTTACTCAGTTTATTAATTCTGTTAGTATATTAACTCTGTTAAGTCTATTACTTCTGTTGAGTCTGTTAGTGGATAACCTTGTCAGAATGGACTGAGAAAGCCTTTATGTGAAGCATGAATTGTGTGGATTTGATTAACTGTTACGTGTTACACGATGTTAACTGCCAAGCAACATGTGACATTACATTTCATGCGAGTCTTTACGAACGAAAATTGATTTTATATACGTGTGTATTATAGGCCGTAACTGATAAATTGTGAGCGTGTAATTCTTAGCATACCGAGCAAACCAAGGTGAGTTCACATTTCCAAGGCATGGGATTCCCGGTGGGTTGGGAATGGTATTGATGGAATGGTATTGATGGAATGGTATTGATAGATATGATAGACTTACGTAAAACCTACGTAAAACACTAGACAACTTACCATCGTCCTCAGGTTTCGAGGGACACTTACGTAAAACCTACGTATACTTGTGCTTACTACTGTCCTCAGGGTTCGAGGGACACTTACGTAAAACCTACGTATACTTGTGCTTACTACTGTCCTCAGGGTTCGAGGGACACTTACGTAAAACCTACGTATACTTATGCTTGCTACTGTCCTCAGGTTTCGAGGGACACTTTACGTAAAACCTACGTAAACCTCACGCGTACCACTGTCCTCGGGTTAAGAAGGGCACTTACGTAAAACCTACGTAAACCTCGTACGTACTACTCCTGTTCTCGGGTTAAGAAGAACAATTATGGTTACAACTAGTCTAGTATATACAACATGGGAAGCCCCCACCAATTGAACATACAAAACAGTTTAGTTAATAACGCGTAGTTATGCAACGACCTTACTTACTGTGAACTAACTCAACTAGTTGTTGACTCTCTGTTACATGCCTTGCAGGACCATAGGTACCCATGGAGCTTGCACGGGAGGCGCGGTCGTTGTGGGCATGGATTGTGGATGTTTTGATGAAAAGTTTATGACTCTTTAAACTAAACACTTGTGTTGGATTTTCATACTATGCTTCCGCTACCTATACTATGTTTTTGATTGAACACCAATTGTATTGTGATGGATTACATTTACTTTTACTTATTACTTATATGTTCAATATGATTGGTGGCTTGATCCTGGTCAGTCACGCCTCCAAGCGATGATACTCCGCGTGTGGATTTTGGGGGTGTGACATTGTTAAAACGTTTAATGGTTAAAACTTTGTTTAGGACGTAGCAAGCCGTATTCACAGCTTCTGCCCAGAAAAGAACTGGTAGCTTTGAATCTGAAAGCATAGTCCTAGCGGCTTCAATCAACGTCCTGTTTTTCCTCTCAGCGACTCCATTCTGTTGAGGAGTATAAGGAGCATAATATTGATCTTCTATTCCCTTTTGAAGACAGTAGAGATCCAGAATCGGATTCTTGAACTCCGTGCCATTATCACTCCTTATCCTCTTGATCCTTGCATCATGGACGTTTTCCAGTTTTGTAAAAAGATCTATCAACATCTCTGCTATCTCATCTTTTGTACCTAAAAAGAAAACACATGAATAACGTGAGTAATCATCCGTGACAACTAGACAGTAGTACTCTCCACTTATGCTCCTCACGTTCACTGGACCGAATAAATCCATGTGAAGTAATTCATAAGGGGCATCTATAGAATGTACTGTTTTAGACTTATGAGGTTTCTTATGTTGTTTTCCCTTTTGACATGGAAGACATTTATCTTCCACTTGAAACCTCAGCAATGGAACCCCTTTCACTAGCTTGTTTTTGATGATATAATTCATTTTGCGGTAGTGAATATGGGCCATGCGTCTGTGCCACAACATAGATTCAGCTTCAGATGCTTTTGATAGTAAACACGCCACCGCTGCAGTTGGATCCTTGGCACCCATGTCCATGACATAAATATCATTTTTCCTTGGTGCAGGCATTACTATCCAATCATCCAGAATGACCAAACCCGGTTTCAACACCAATGCCTCAGTATTAGTAAAGTGGACCGAGTAACCCTTGTCGCAGACTTGTGACACGCTCATCAGATTGTGCTTAAGCTGCTCAACATAGTTCACTTTGTCCAAAGTGATCTTCCCATTCGTCACTTTTCCTCGTCCAGTTATCCTACCACCATTAGCACCAGCAAAATTAACATGTCCACCATCATAATCTTCAAATTCCGAAAACAACCTCGCATCCCCCGTCATGTGCCTGGAGCAGCCACTATCAACATACCATAAGTTGATAATCCTCCTTAGCAGCTCCTGCACGTACCAACCAAAAGATTAGTTAGATTGGGGGACCCAAGCCTTAATGGTCTTGGGTCTTCCAGATTCATCAACTACAGGAACATCCATCCAGTATCCATCACTCCTAACTGGAGTCTTGGATCTTGGACCTGTTGATGGAAATGGGGCATGATTTCCATAAGGTCTCTGGTCCTGAGGGTACCTATTTGTGTTTGGACTATGTGACCTTTGAAAATTTTGATTTTGATTCCAAGAACCTTGATTGTTGTAATTTCTAAAGCCATTGTTATAAAAAGTTCGACCACCATTATTTTGGTATCGATTTTGATATTGACCTTGACTTCTAAAATTGTTTGAATTTTGGTTGTTCATTCTTGGTGAACTACTTCTAGGTCTTTCATATCTGCCTGATGTAGATTCAGGCTGAAATCTTGGTTGATTTCTTTGAAAACGAGGAACTTGAGGAGTTCCTTTTTCAGCCTTATCTACACCACCAGCAACACCCGGTTGTTGCTTTGGAGCAGATTTCTTTGGAGAATTTGAGACTTTCTCCTCATTATCACCTTTCTTCTCTGGTGATTTCCCTCTTTGTTTCTCACTAACTTGTGCTTCACCCTTTTTATTAGGACAGCAGCTAGCTACATGTCCTTTTGTGTGACATTTGAAGCACGATCTCTTTTTCGAAGACTTCTCAGTTGAAGCCTTTGAACTAGATTCTGGTTTTGATGATGATGCCTTAGAAGGATTTGGTTCAGTTTGCTTAGTTTCAGAATTTTCTTTGTTTTTATTTTTTGCAAACTCTAAATTTGATTCATTTTCAATAACAGTTGTTTTGTTTTTCATGTCACTTCCTTGAACAAAATTAACCTTTTTAACAAAAGTTGGATTTTTATTCATAGGATTTGTATTTTTCTTTTTCAAAATAGGTTTGTTGTTATTTTCCTTCTTAGCATCATTATCTTCAAGCACATCACCTTGACTAGATGTGAAACTACTTGGTGATGTTGACAAAAAGTCTGTGAACTCATCTTCATCAGGTAAGAAAGAATAGTCATGACTAAGAGGAGGTGGGACTTCATTAAAGCCCTTGAATCCCACACTGGTCTTGTCATTACTCTTCTTTAACCCACCCATCATGTGTTTCATAACAAAAGTAGAATCCCTGAATTGACCTAATTTCTTTTCAAGTTCAACAATTTTGAGTTGTGCATCTGACAACTCTTTGCATTTTTCAGAAATCTCTTTTGTTTTCTCAGCCATCATGTCATGAGCTAAGTCTATGACTTGAAGTTTTTCGTTTTGTTTGCTGGTTAAAACTTCAATTTCAGCCTCATAGCCTTTTATCTTTTTCAAATATGATGACTCATTTCTTTTAGCAAAGAAATTTGATTCCTTTACGTTAGATATTTCGCTCACCAGACTTTTATTTTGAGTTGACAACCTGTCAACTTCACCCTGTAATTCACGACACTTTAAACAAACAGAAGTAGCAGAGTTACTTACCTCTCCTGTCGATTTGTCTGAGTTGGCCATAAGAGCAGCCAGTTGAGCTTCCATTCTTTTGATGATTTCATCTTTCGCTTCATCTTCCCTTTCATGCTCAGACTTTGGCTTTTCTTTTTCAGCATCTGTTGTCTGATCAGCATTATCTATCTCAGCTTCACTTTTCTTCTCAACCTTAGCATCATCTACTGTAGCTTCACCTTCATCAACTGGCACAATCTCTGCCATGAATGCCTGAGTGACATTCTCATCATTTTCCAAGTGAATACTCCAGTCATATGAGCCTTCTCTTGCAGTAGAGATCAACGCCCTTGAGTTAGAGTTGTTTGATGCATTCCTATTGTTTGAACTCTGACTCGAAGACTCATGCTTTTGTTTTTGACATTCCCTAGCGAAATGACCATAACTTTGATAGTTAAAGCACCTCACTTTGGTCTTGTCAAATCCAACACTCTTTCCTACAAACTTCCTTCCAGTTCTGTTCATGAACCTCTTCACACGTCTCGAAATCATTGCCATCTGCCATTGTAAATCCATCTCTTCTAGATCATCAGGGTCAATCTGATCATAATCTTCATCTAAAGTTGCAGGATCAGATATCTTTCCCTAAATGTAGTTCTCATAAGACGCAACAAACGAAGCAAGTAGAGCAAGATGTTCTTCAGCAGACTTCACACTCATTGGCATTGACTTTGCACTACTACTTGGCTTAGCAGCTGATGATCTCTTAACTCCTGTTGATCCTCCTGAAGCAGCTACAAAACACACATCACCGTCCTCATTTACTGTGACCTGCTCATTATCACACGAGAGAAATGCAGTAGCAGAGTCGCTAGAAGCATCATGAGATGAAGAAGATGTAAGCCCATTGTAAATCCCTGGATCTTGAACCTGATCATATCCAGTATCCTTCTTCTTCATACTGAGCTCATAAGCTCTTAGCTTTCCAACTACTTCTTCAAGTTCCTTTGTCTCATAATCTGCTTCTCCCTTGATCATGAGAGTGTAGATATCCCATTTAGTAGGCAGAGCATCAAGCAGCTTGTCATTTTTCTCTATGTCAGTGTAGCAATCTATATCATAATTGTCCAATTCTGACATCAGATGGTAGTATCGAGTGATGACGTCCTCAAGTGACTCATTTTTCATATATTTGAACACAGCAAATTGCTTCTTCAGTAGATCAACTTTGTTCTCTAGCGCATCCCACATTTACATAGAAGTAGTATACTTCTTAAAGGTATGTTTGATGCCATCAGGTAAAGACATTTTAATGGCAGCCAAGGCTCTCTTTTCAGCCTCATACATTTTATTTTGTACGGCATCCATATCAACATAAGCAGTTATACGTTGTCTTCCCTCAAACTCATGAGTTGGGTTCACATACCCATCGTCTATACATATCCACATACGAGTGTCCTGGTACTCAACAAAGGATTGAAACCTATCCTTCCATGTCAAGTAGTTCTCCACCTTCATCATCTTAGGTGGTTTGTTCGTTGTGCCAACCTCATGTTCCATCCTTAAAATTTTTCGTATGCGAGCCAAGAAAAATTCCACCCCGTCCGAAATGGTCCTAGATGGTCCGAAATGGCTTTAAATCCGAAATGAGCACTTTCTGGTCCGAAATGAAGCTTTATGATCCGAAATGAGCACCCCTTAAACCGAAATGATCCGTAATCCTTTTGACTGGTCCGAAATACAACTTAAACTGGTCCGAAATGAGTTCTTTTGATCCGAAATCCAAGACTTCTAATCCGAAATGCAAGTCTTCAAGTTCGAAATGATCCGAAATCAACTCAAACTGGTCCGTAATGCAAATGTTTGATCCGAAATGCAAGCCTGAGTATCCGAAATACAAGTCTGAGTATCCGAAATGCAGTAAGAAGATCCGAAATGCAATCAGACAATCCGAAATGGTCCGAAATTGCTTGATTTCTATCCGAAATTGCTTGATTCTGGTCCGAAATGCAAGTATTCTGGTCCGAGATGACCCGAAATACTTGATGTTTGTCCGAAATCAACAGCAGAACACGAACACAGCCTCCAAAAACGTCCAAAACGCTGATTTTTCTGCAGAAACAATTCTGAACCGAGCAAATCAAGAGCCAAATGCTCTGATACCAATTGTAGGTCCCGTAAGCCGTGCGGATCGTAACAGAATCGTCGATCTAACCTAGAGTGCGGAATCCTCTAGATCAGATTTAACAGAAAACGTGTAGAAAACCGAAATCACTTTAAACCCGATCTTTATTGATTATCTTCTAACGATTACAATCAATCAAGATCTCTAATTCGTCCAAGCCTTTCTCTTTCATGAATTCTCTCCAAGAGTGATTAGAAGATTAACCTAAACCCTAATGCTAAGCTTTGTTTATATAGGACAAAGCTTTGCATATGGGCTAGGCCCATTTCGCCTACCATCCCCCTATGTGGGTTTGGTTTGGCCCAATCACTCTTAATTAACTATTACAAAGCTAAACCCGCTAACTATTTATCGTTTTACTAATTACAAGATATCCAAAGACCAAATCTAAGCTGTTGTCACAAATATGCACCAACAAATACAAAAAAGTAGATGACTTACAAGGTTATGCTACTATGATATGTAAAAACCTATCCTATGATCCCATAACTAATGCATATCTCAAAAAGCCACTCAAGGAAGACTACATTAATCACATCATGGAAAAGAATCTATTGATCCTAGATAATGATGCTCTTTGACTAAATTTGGCAATTGATATCAATAAGTATGAAAATAATGTGCGGAAATGGAAATAAAACTTTCAAGAAACACAACTTACAGAATATTCAAGTTTATATCATTTTGGAAAACAATGTGTACAAGGTGATTGTGTGGTTATTGACTATTACAAACGAATACTTAAAGAATTCTATAATGAAGGGTAATGGAGTTTTTGTTGTATGTATTGAATGCTTGGCTTAACTCATTTTCTTCGGTGGTGACATCTCTATTTATAGATAGTCTTTGTCATGAACCAACATTTGTTTATTCATGCACTCGCTTTGCAGAAAGTAGCTTTTTATCATATTCATTGAATCCATCAAGGTCAACTTGCTACTTCACAAATGTGGCAGAGGCTTATCTTTTAGACAAGTTGGCTCATCAGAATTTTCGAATGGCCTTCTTACCAGAATTCTATTGAACTGATCATTAGAATTTCTGATGATCAGATGTTATGTGACAACTGTCAAAAATCCAGGTATCCGTATAATTAATTAATCTTGATTAAGTACTTAATGACTGTGCTGAATTACAATTAACTGCTTTCTGATTATTGCTTTATACACACATGTGCATCACATATTGCAAATGACATATCATTAATTCCATGAGAACTTTATTGACATAAAAGATGCACAAAGCACAGTTAGCACAGTTACCAGACAAACCGGGAAAATGCTGACGGAGTTCAGTAAATAGACAAACAGTGTTTTGAGACCCAGTATGAGTCAGAAATTAAGTACTACACTAGTATAGAGTGTAGGGAAGTAAGGATCACAAAACTACTTTTCTAGGTGATAGTTTAAGTGCCGGAAAGTTCCTGAAACTCACCCAATGTGCTGAATTTTGCTACTTTTCTAGGTGATAGATTAAGTGCCGGAAAGTGCCTAAAACTCACCCAAAGTGCTGAATTTGGCAAAATTCAGCATAAACCAACATTTTAACAAACTAATTTTATGCAGAAACATGGTAAAATGATCCCGAATGCTTTACTAACTGTCGGGAATTAAAAGTGTCACAAAAAGATACATAAAGCACACTAAGCTGTAAGGTTTAGCACTTTAACTAATCAGTGTCTAACCGGACAACCGGACACTACCCGAAACACCAAATTTACACTTGAAGCATTGTTTTAACATTTCCAAGCTAGTTATGGTCTCCGAACATCATAACACCCCATACAAAATATCTAGTAACTAAAACACTTAACTTACACTTGGATTTGAACTAAATTGCAACTAGATGATTAAACCTACACCTAGACCCCCCCCCCACCTATGGATGGCCATACCCCCTCCATACCTTTAAGATTTGATTTACTTATTTTAATGGATCTTGTTTTTACTTTTTAGAGAACATTACACATGGGTTAAATGGAAAGGATGGTTATAAGATGAACACAAGAGATCATAATTTACACACACTTCACAGACTCATCTTTCTCCCTCTCTTGCTCTCCATCCCGGCCGAACACTAGCCACACCACCACCATCATCATTCAATCTTCATCATCCATTCCAAGCATTCACAAAGGTGTTAGAGTCCATACAAGGAAGCTTGGTGGCTTTGGAACTTGAAGGACCTTCTCTATTTGCTTTAATCCTCTTTATTTCTACTCTTGATTCATCCCTAGCCTTGAGCTAGTGGTAAGATCCTTGTACACTCCATATTACTTCTATTTTGAGTGGTTAAAGTAGTATCATAAACAAGAACATTAAGAACACTAAAGAACATAAGCATGTAACTTGAACATAAGCTTGATTTATGGAGTAATCTTGATGAAACTAAGTTGTTTATGGTATGAATGCTTATTGATCATTGATTGTTTGTAGAAATGATGTTGATCATCATAACATCTTGCTAGATCATGATTAGAAACATAGTTTAGCAAGATGAGAAAGTGAGAATGTGGTAGGGTGAAAGATCATCCACACTTAAATCATGAACTTGAGAAGAATACCTTGGTTTCTTGAAAAATAATAGTCAAAGTGGGTTAATAATCATATAGATCTAAGATTTATGAGTGGTTTTCCAAAAGAACCAAGTTTAAAATATGAGTTTTAGTAGATCATGGTTCTTACATAAACAAACACTATTTTTAATGGTTAAACAAGTGTAGAAACACTTGTGTAACAAGAAGATTACCTAAAGAAGCATTTTTAGAAAATGTGTTTTGAAGTTGTAAACATCCAACTTCTTTAAAAATGAAGTTTTCAAAGAAGTAAACACACTTTGAAGGATAACTAAACCCACTAAACACACTACCAAGTTACTACAACTTTTCATAAACTTTCAAGTTCACGAATTAGTGGAATAAGCATGATTTTGGCAAAATTGGTAAGTGTAAGTTGTTTAGTGTTAATTGTGGATTGATTGTGGTGATTTTACAAAAGAAAATGATATGTTTGAATGCATGGAAACCACCATTTTTAGGGGAAACTATGGCAAAATTTTCTAAAAATACAAACACTTAGAAAAATAATGTCAAACAAATATTAACCAAGTGTATTTAAAAACATACATTGTTACATAAACTTTGCCATAAATTTTGGTTACAAAATACAAATATTGGAGGTTGGTTTTTACAAATAAAAGTGACTAAAAATATATTTAGAATATATATATACATTAAAGACACATATGTGTGATTATTGGTATACTTTGTGTAATAGTTATATTATTTTAGGACTTGAAATAATATAACACATTAAAACACCAAGAATTACAATCCAAAATATTACCAAAATCTCAAGGAATAAATATACAAGTTACACACAAAATATTGGCAAAACCGAACAAGAAATGTAACTTACAAAATATTCCGGAACTTAATTCGCAAGTGTATTTTGGTAAGTAATATTTTGGACACAAGGAAGTGAAAATATGATTTTTGCAATTATTACAAAGTTATATCATATTTTTTACAAAGAGAAAATATATTGTTTTTGGGAAATAAAAATATATTTTCTTGGAATTTCTAGAAGATATATAATTTTTGGGAAAGATATATATTTTCTTGAATACACTTAAAATACATTATTTTTGGATAAAAATGAGTTTATATATATTTTCTAAGTTAGACTTGAAAATATACTATTTTGGAACTACAAATATTTTTGCCAAAAGAAAAATCACAAATAATTTTTCCAAGTAATATTTCTTATATATATATATATATTGGAAATATATATATTGGTGGACTTTTATTAGAAATAATATTCCGGAAGGTTTAATATAAATTTAAGTATATGAATACTTAATGAATACAATAATATACGTATTCTCACACGTATAAATACACACCGGAATACGACGCCAATACATTGCAAAATATACAAATACAAGAATGCGAATACACATGTATAAGATACCCCCATCCTTGGGAAGGAAATACAAGAACCAATACTTGGGAAGTATTAAGTTAATACATATTGTTCAACAATTATTCCAAAATTTAATAAATATAATTTAAGTTGAAATATTATTTATTTTGACAATAATTATGTAACTTGGAATAATATCAAAAGCATAAAAGAAACGTAACTCAGAAATGTTAACACTAAGTCAAGGCACGACCCGTTCGAATAATAGACATTAGTACGTTGTAGGTAGTCGTGTTCACCGGAAAAGTACGAGTTACGATTGTTGAAGACGCAAGACTGTGAGTTCATGTCCCCCTTCTCTTTTAACTGTTTTCAGTTTTATAACTTCGGGGGTGAAATACTTGTTACAACTGTTTTCAAACGTTTTATACATGGTATGGTTAGCTAAGGAAGGGTACTGCTTGATCATGTGAGTGGTGGGTACAACACTTAAGGCCATTAATCCTCGTTGTAGGACCGAGGGACATGAGTGATAGATCTATTTGGGTGTTGCGAGCCCACACCCTTGAGGACCAGGGTAGCCCATGTGGTGACTATGTCTTATTCCCGGAGACAAATCTGCTAGGTTTGAGTTTTCCTGCATCACTTCACACATATCAATGGCCTTGCAAACCATTGGTGATCTGTTTTCCTTGTTGCTTTCATACCAGGATTTACATACATACAGACATACATTCAAAGGTTTACTCATACACACAAACAAACACATGAACTCGCTCAACTTTTGTTGATGTTTTCAAAATACATGTATTTCAGGGAATTAGTAAGTGGATCTGGCGGGCGTTGAAAGTTTCATGCTGCGTTGTGAATAAAGATGTCATCCATGGTTTTGAGGTTTGGGTTGGGTGTCTTATTCCTAGATGAGACACGTCTTCCAAACCTTGGTTTTATTTAATGACTTTTGATGAGTCCTTAGTGAACTCTTAAAACAATTCGTATGGTTTGTAAAACTTGAATTTGAAGTCTACATTTTAAGACAATCTCATTATGTTTAAACATATTTAATGGATGACAAATTTTATGGTTTTATCATATAGTGGATGTTATGATTGAATGCAATGGTATTAAGAAAGTCACACCATAATCACGCTTTCGTAAAAGTCAGGGTGTGACAGCTTGGTATCAGAGCTTCGATTGTAGCGAACTAGGATTCCTTCTCGAGTCTAGACTACAATCACTAGGGCTCTCACGAAAATGTTTTCACAACATACTTTCATTGCATACACGAAACGCCCAGATCCAGGGAGACAAACATTTTTACAAACAAAAGACACGAAACACACTTCAAAGTTTATGTTTATGGTTCAGTCTGAGAGACTGGGTGGTACAGTCTGAGAGACTGGGTAGTTTAGTTTGAGAAACTGGGAGGTTTAGTCTGAGAGACTAGGTAGTTCAGTCTGAGAGACTGGGTAGGATAGTCTGGGAAGACTAGGACGAATACGTGAATACATTATTATTAATTACATGCTTACTGATGGTTGTTGATATATGTGCATATGTTGTGATTGTTTTGTTACAGACACTATGTCTTCGTCTGAGAGTGGACTGTCTGATACTGTCGACCCCATGGCTATCGTTTCGGACGATGAGATTGTCCCAGAGCCTGAGATTTTTACCTCCGACACTGAGAGTGACCCGGAGACGATGCCAGATGACGATGATGATTTCCAGCCTTTTGCATTACCTGACTTTGGCGACGATGTACCGCATGCTGATGGTTTACCCGACGAGGATCCCTTTCTTGTTCCTATTCCTGACCAGGACCACCTCATCCTCGGACATCCCGATGGTGAGCACGTCGTGGCTCCGATCCTCGCCCCTCTGCCTCTTGCGGCCTTTCTTCTCGAGGATTTCCCTTTTGATGACGTATATGATGATGATGTCGATCTTTTCATTGATGCCCCCCCCCCTGACGATGACCAGGGTGACGGAGTTCCAGCTGATGATGCCATTGTTGTTCCACTCGTTGAGGTTCCTGTCATTGAGGTTTCCTCTGATCATTTTATTCCAGATTCTTTCGAGTCTGTGTCATCCACCACTTTGCATGCATTGGGATTGCAGCGTTACCCAACTGATTGTGATACTGACACGGCCCTGTCTGTTGCACCTGTTCCTCCACACGACTTTGATCTTGACCTTGAGCTTGACTTTGCCCTTGACGATCAGCCTATTGATGCACCCGTTGATCCTGAGCTGGTACCTGCTCCTGTACATATACATGCTCCTGTGTTGATACCTGCATCTGAGCCTTTACCAGGTCATGATCCCGTACCATTTGGCATACCTGATGTTGCACCACTTGTACCAGACCCGATTCCTGCACCTGCTGACCCTACTGCTTTTGCTGGTCAGATCGACCCCTGATAGGCGTTCACCAGCAATGGGTGGATAGACGATGATGATGATGTACCCCCTTTTGTTGAGCCTGTTACTCCCCCACCTGCACCTACACATGCACCTGTTGATGTCGCCCCATTTCACCCGATTGTGTCCGATGTTCACCGCACCGACCTGCCAGTCACTTTCTTACAAGACATTCCCGCACCCCGACCAGGGGATGGTCCGTCTAGTCAGCAGCCTAGCCATGTTCCACACGTGTCAGCCGCTTTTCCACACATACCTCAGTATACACCTACTACCCATTTTATTTCTGCACCGCCAGGCGAGCCACTCATATGGTTTCCGCCGAACACTATCCCACTTTATTGGTTACACGAGGGATGACCTACTTTTGTCATTGCAGCTTCAGCAGGAGATCTTGTGTCGTAGAGTTATAGAGCTTGAGAAGATTCCACGTCCTCCATCTTGTTCATGTCTGTCACCTTTTGCGACACCACCTGCTCCTCTTTTGCCTTATCCATATTTTGATGTTCGATTTCTCACCTTGGAGCAGCAGATCAATTATCTGTTGCGACACGTTTATGATCTTGAGGAGGAGCTCGCGCATGTGCGCAGTTTGCTTCCTCTTCCTCCATCTCCTCCTCCACCACCATCAGCATAGCCGATTTTTGGTTTTATGTAGGTAACTTGTTTTGATGAGAGTATGCTATTGAGCCTAGCCTGCACAACTTTTTGGAGACCACTTTTTGAGTACATGACTGTTGTAGATTGATAAACATTTTGGACAAGGGTGATGTGACCCTGTAGTCCCCTTTTGATGTGATATGATACATTTGTAGAACATGTAACTGTATTCGTGGTCGATGATTTATGAAAGCTCAATCGTAATGTTCTCATTATATACACTGTTGAATTATACATTGGTAACATGAATGTAATGTTATATGCTTCCTTGCATTGATAAATGCTACTACATACACGTACTACATACTTAACATACTTATAAACATAAGACCTGACCTATACAATCTTCTTTAGAAGATGCCTCCTCGAAGAAACAACCAGTTGCCCACAATAGAGGGTAAGCTACAAGAACGAATTTCACAAGCAATCGCACAACACGAGGCCTTGGGCTCTGAACACAGCAGAGGTACCTCAGGAAACAACCCACCTCATGGTAATGTTTAAGTCACTACGTTACGTTTGGATATTCCCTGTGCGTTTCCTTATGCTTTCTGTGAATGATGTTGCTTGTGCAGGCTGTACCTATAAGCAGTTCCTGGACTGCAAGCCTCTAAACTTTGACGGCACTGGAGGTGCTGTAGCTTTCGTTAGATGGGTTGAGAAAACTGATTCTGTGCTGAGAATGAGCAAGTGTGCGCCAGAGCACCAGGTCACCTACATTTCGGGACTGTTCCTAGACGAAGCGCTATCATGGTGGAACCTCCAAGTTCAGACTTTGGGAGAGGAAGCTGCTTACGCTATGACTTTTGGACGAAATGAAAGAACTTATGCGCAAGAAATACTGTTCAAGGGCCGAGATTCAGAAATTGGAAACTGAGTTCTAGAACCTTAAGATGGATGGTCCAAAGATTGCCAAGTATGTGCAGAGATTCCACGACTTATCTCGCGTTGTTCCTTACATGTTTGATCTGGAGTTCAAGCGAATCAAGCATTTTATTTGGGGATTGGCAACCCAAATCATGAGCATGGTGACGACGTCAAAGCCTTCAACGATCACCGAGGCTATTGATTTGAGCGTGGCATTGAAGGAAGAAACGATTAGGCTAAACAAGTTCTCAATCTCTGATGGAAAGAAGAAGGAGACTCATGTCGAGTCATCTGGAGAGAACAAGCGGAAATTCTCCAACTTCAAGAAGGGTACTCGTACGAGCAATGCCAAAAAGCGTAAGGATGCTAACCCACCAGATGAAGCACCAGTTGCTGCTACTCGTGCCGCTACTGGTGTTGAGATCAAAGGAAAAGGATACTTGGGCACCTTGCCCGAATGTAATGCATGTCAGTATCATCATGCCGGCCAGTGTAGAGATAGAAAGTGCGAAACTTGTGGAAAGAATGGTCATTCGAAGGAGACGTGTTGGGTTGGCACAGCTCATGGGAATGGTGGCCAGAGAGGAAATGGCAATGGAAACCGTGGTGGAAACGGTGATGGTAATAGAAACAACCAGGGACGGAATGGAAATCGTGGTGGTTTTGGAAACCAAGCTGGTAGTGGAAACCGTGGAGCAAACAACAATCAAGGCGGTACTGGAAACAGGCAAGGTTGTTTTAACGGTGGTGATGTTGGTCATTTCAAGAGAGATTGCCCAAAGAACAACCAAGCTCAGGGGAGAGTCTTTAACATTGGAGCTAGGGAAGCTCGCCAAGATCCGAACGTAGTTACGGGTACGTTCCCTATCAACCAACACTTTGCATCTGTACTGTTTGATACTGGTGCTGATTATAGCTTTCTATCCTTAGAATTTAAGAAAATGCTTGGGTTAGTAGCTAGTAAGCTAGATATTCCGTACTCGATAGAGCTAGCTAATGGAAAGCTAGTAGAGGCAAACAAAGTGATTAGAGGTTGTGTAATAGAGCTCGGAGAGCATGAGTTTATGCTTGATCTTCTGCCAGTCGAGTTGGGAAGCTTTGACGTGGTAGTTGGAATGGATTGGTTGTCGAGTAACCGAGCTGAGATCGTATGCAACGAGAAGATCATTCGCATTCTGATGGTGAATGGAGAGATGATTGTAGTGCATGGAGAGAAGCATGATACGCCTCTAAGGATCATCAGTTGTTTGAAAGCCCGAAGATGTTTGCAGAAAGGATGTGTTGCCTTATTGGCACATGTCGTGGACAAGGAAGCCGCTGAGCCGAAGCTGGAAGATATCCCAGTTGTGAGGGAATACCCTGAAGTCTTCCCCGAAGACTTGCCAGGATTGCCGCCCCAATGACAAGTCGAATTCCATATTGACTTGGTTCCAGGCGCCACGCCTGTAACCAAGGCACCTTATCGACTTGCGCCTTCTGAGATGCAAGAATTATCGACGCAACTTCAAGAGCTTTTGGACAAGGGATTTATTAGACCAAGCTTCTCGCCTTGGGGAGCTCCAGTACTATTTGTTAAGAAGAAGGACGGTAGTTTCCGTATGTGCATTGACTACCGCGAGCTAAACAAGTTAACCATCAAGAATCGGTATCCTTTGCCAAGGATTGATGATCTTTTCGATCAACTTCAAGGTTCAAGTAACTACTCCAAGATCGATCTTTGATCAGGTTATCACCAGCTGCGAATTCAAGAGGAGAGTATTCCGAAGACCGCCTTTAGAACTCGATATGGACATTACGAGTTCCTGGTGATGCCGTTTGGTTTGACAAACGTGCCATCAGTGTTTATGGATTTGATGAATAGAGTTTGCAAGCCATATCTCGATAAATTCGTGATTGTATTTATCGACGATATTTTGATTTATTCAAGAACGAAGGAAGAGCATGAGCAACACCTTAGAACCATTTTAGAGTTGCTCAAGAAGGAAAAGCTATACGCAAAGTTCTCGAAGTGCGACTTCTGGTTGCGTGAGGTTCAGTTCCTTGGTCACGTGGTAAACAAAGATGGAATTCATGTGGATCCCTCCAAGATCGAGGCGATCAAAAATTGGGAAACTCCGAAGACGCCAACCGAGATCCGTCAGTTTCTAGGTTTAGCTGGGTATTATCGCAGATTCATTGAGGATTTTTCTAAAATCACTCAACCATTGACCTCCCTTACTAAAAAAAGATAAGAAGTACGAATGGGGAGATAAGAAAGAAGAAGCTTTTCAGCTGCTCAAGAACAAGCTTTGCGATGCACCTATTTTATCCCTACCCGAAGGCTGTGATGCCTCACGTCAGGGATTAGGCTGTGTGCTGATGCAGCGACAGAAGGTTATCGCTTATGCTTCGCGCCAGCTAAAGGTTCATGAGAAGAACTACACCACACATGATTTGGAATTAGGCGCAGTGGTATTTGCATTAAAGATTGGCGACATTATATGTATGGCACCCGATGTACGATCTTTACAGATCACAAGAGCTTACAACACATATTTGATCAGAAGGAGCTTAATATGAGACAACGCCGATGGGTGGAGCTGTTAAACGATTATGATTATGAAATCAAATATCATCCAAGAAAGGCGAATGTCGTAGCAGATGCCTTAAGTAGAAAAGAGAGGATTAAGCCCATAAGGGTTAGGGCTTTGGAAATGATTATACAGACAGATCTCTCGTTGCGCATCTGTGCTGCGCAGAGAGAAGCTCTTAAGATGGAGAATCTTGTGGATGAATATCTCCGTGGGATGGAGAAACAGTTGGTACCCAATGGGGAAGGAACATTGTGTTTCATGGGACGAATTTGGGTTCCCCTCTTTGGTGGTCTTAGAGAAGTAATTTTCGATGAAGCTCATAAGT
The DNA here is from genome assembly GCA_030545235.1 of Helianthus tuberosus. Taxonomy (NCBI): domain Eukaryota; kingdom Viridiplantae; phylum Streptophyta; class Magnoliopsida; order Asterales; family Asteraceae; genus Helianthus; species Helianthus tuberosus. The sequence goes on from JARYGA010029373.1 coordinate 60,250, forward strand.
CAAGGTACTCGATCCACCCAGGATCGGATAAGATGTACCAAGATTTGAAGGATTTCTACTGGTGGCCGAGACTAAAAGGTGATGTTGCAACTTATGTTGGAAAGTGCTTAACCTGTGCTAAGGTAAAAGCCGAATATCAGAAGCCTTCAGGTCTTCTGCAGCAACCCGAGATACCCATGTGGAAATGGGAGCAAATCTCAATGGATTTTATAACCAAGTTGCCAAAGACACCTAGAGGTCATGACAGGATTTGGGTAATCGTAGACCGCTTGACGAAATCTGCACACTTTTTGTCGATCAGGGAAAAGGATAACGCTGGTAAGCTAGCTGAGCTATACCTAAGGGAGATAGTTGCACGACATGGAGTGCCTATCTCGATTATATCTGACAGAGATGGAAGGTTTATGTCAAGGATTTGGCAATCTTTCCAGGAAGCATTTGGTTCTCAATTGAATTTGAGCACGGTATTTCACCCACAGACAGATGGTCAAAGTGAGAGAACGATTCAAACACTTGAAGATATGTTACGAGCCTGCGTTATGGACTTGGGTGGCAGTTAGGACACTCGCCTACCTTTGGTTGAGTTCTCCTATAACAACAACTACCATACAAGCAATCAAGCTGCCCCGTTTGAAGCTCTATACGGACGCAAGTGTCGATCGCCGTTATGCTGGGCAGATGCGGGCGATAGACAGCTAGTTGGTCCCGAATTGGTTCAAGAAACGACTGATAAGATCATACAGATCCGAGAGCGCATTAAGGCGGCTCGTGATCGACAAAAGAGCTATGTGGACCAAAGAAGGAAACCTTTGGAATTCAAAGTAGGAGATATGGTTCTATTGAAAGTTTCACCATGGAAATGTGTGGCACGCTTTGGGAAGCTTGGAAAGTTAAACCCATGATTCATTTGACCGTTCAAAATCCTGGAAAGGATTGGGCTTGTAGCTTACAAGTTGGACCTACATGCGGAACTTAATGGTGTTCATGATACCTTCCATGTATCTAACCTGAAGAAGAGTCCAACACAAGAAACAGTGGTTATTCCTGCTGACGAAGTTCACATTGACGACACACTCCATTTTACAGAAGAACCCGTTGAGGTCACGGATTGGAAAGTTAACAAAACTAGAAGGAGTAGTGTTAAACTTGTTAAGGTTCGATGGAACGCACGTCACGGCCCAGAATTTACTTGGGAGCATGAGGACCGCATGAAAGCAAAATACCCGCACTTATTCCCTAACACCCCTGCAGCTACTAGTAAAGCTTAAAATTTCGGGACGGAATTTTCTTAACAGGGGGAGAATGTGACAACTGTCAAAAATCTAGGTATCCATACAATTAATTAATCTTGATTAAGTGCTTAATGACTGTGCTGAATTACAATTAACTGCTTTCTCATTATTGCTTTATACACACATGTGCATCACATATTGCAAATGACATATCATTAATTGCATGAGAACTTTATTGACATAAAAGATGCACAAAGCACAGTTAGCACAGTTAACAGACAAACCGGGAAAATGCTGACGGAGTTCAGTACATAGACAGACAGTGTTTTGAGACCTAGTATGAGTCAGAAATTAGGTACTACACTAGTATAGAGTGTAGGGAAGTAAGGATCACAAAACTGCTTTTCTAGGTGATAGTTTAAGTGCCGGAAAGTGCCTAAAACTCACCCAAAGTGCTGAATTTAGCAAAATTTAGCATAAATCAGCATTTTAACATACTAATTTTATGCAGAAACATGGTAACATGATCCTGAATGCTTTCTTAAGTGTCGGGAATTAAAAGTGTCACAAAAAGATACATAAATCACACTAAACTGTAAGGTTTAGCATTTTAACGAATCAGTGTCTAACCGGACAACCGGACACTACCCGAAACACCAAATTTACACTTGAAGCATTGTTTTAACATTTCCAAGCTAGTTATGGTCCCAGAACATCATAACACCCCATACAAAATATCGAGTAACTAAAAGACTTAACTTACACTTGGATTTGAACTAAATTGCAACTAGATGATTAAACCTACACCTAGACCCCCCTATGGACGGCCATACCCCCTCCATACCTTCAAGATTTGATTTCCTTATTTTAATGGATCTTGTTTTTACTTTTTAGAGCACATTACACATGGGTTAAATGGAAAGGATGGTTATAAGATGAACATAAGAGATCATAATTCACACACACTTCACACACTCATATTTCTCCCTCTGTTGCTCTCCCACTCGGCCAAACACTAGCCTCACCACCACCATCATCATTCAATCTTCATCATCCATTCCAAGCATTCACAAAGGTGTTTGAGTCTATACAAGGAAGCTTGGTGGCTTTGGAACTTGAAGGACCTTCTCTATTTGCTTTTATCCTCTTGATTTCTACTCTTGATTCATCCCTAGCCTTGAGCTAGTGGTAAGATCCTTGTACACTCCATATTACTTCTATTTTGAGTGGTTAAAGTAGTATCATAATCAAGGACATTAAGAACACTAAAGAACATAAGCATGTAACTTGAACATAAGCTTGATTTATGGAGTAATCTTGATGAAACTAAGTTGTTTATGGTATGAATGCTTGTTGATCATTGATTGTTTGTAGAAATGATGTTGATCATCATAACATCTTGCTAGATCATGATTAGAAACATAGTTTAGCAAGATGAGAAAGTGAGAATGTGGTAGGGTGAAAGATCAACCACACTTAAATCATGAACTTGAGAAGAATACTTTGGTTTCTTGAAAAATAATAATCAAAGTGGGTTAAAAATCATATAGATCTAAGATTTATGAGTGGTTTTCCAAAAGAACCAACTTTAAAATATGAGTTTTAGTAGATCATGGTTCTTAGATAAATAAACACTATTTTTAATGGTTAAACAAGTGTAGAAACACTTGTGTAACAAGAAGATTACATAAAGAATCATTTTTAGAAAATGTGTTTTGAAGTTGTAAACATCGAACCTCTTTAAAAATGAAGTTTTCAAAGAAGTAAACACACTTTGAAGGATAACTAAACCCACTAAACACACTACCAAGTTACTACAACTTTTCATAAACTTTCAAGTTCATGAATTAGTGGAATAAGCATGATTTTGGCAAAATTGGTATGTGTAAGTTGTTTAGTGTTAATTGTGGATTTGTTGTGGTGATTTTACAAAAGAAAATGATATGCATGAATGCATGGAAACCTCCATTTTTAGGGGAAACTATGACAAAATTTTCTAAAAATACAAACACTTAGAAAAATATTTTCAAACAAATATTAACCAAGTGTATTTTAAATCATACATTGTAACATAAACTTTGCCATAAATTTTGGTCACAAAATACAAATATTGGAGGTTGGTTTTTACCAATAAAAGTGACTAAAAATATATTTAGAATATATATATATATATATATATATACATTAAAGACACATATGTTACACACAAAATATTGGCAAAACCGAACAAGAAATGTAACTTACAAAATATTCCGGAACTTAATTCGCAAGTGTATTTTGGTACGTAATATTTTGGACACAAGGAAGTGAAAATATGATTTTTGCAATTATTACAAAGTTATATCATATTTTTGACAAAGAGAAAATATATTGTTTTTGGGAAGTAAAAATATATTTTCTTGGAATTTCTAGAAGATATATAATTTTTGGGAAAGATATATATTTTCTTTAATACACTTGAAATACATTATTTTTGGATAAAAATGAGTTTATATATATTTTCTAAGTTATACTTGAAAATATACTATTTTGGAACTACAAATATTTTTGCCAAAAGAAAAATCACAAATAATTTTTCTGAGTAATATTTCTTAAATATATATATATATTTTGTAAATATATATATTGGTGGACTTTTATTAGAAATAATATCCCGGAAGGTTTAATATAAATTGAAGTATATGAATACTTAATGAATACAATAATATACGTATTCTCACACGTATAAATACACACCGAAATACGACGCCAATACATGACAAAAAATTCAAATACAAGAATGCGAATACACATGTATAAGATACCCCCATCCTTGGGAAGGAAATACAAGAACCAATACTTGGGAAGTATTAAGTTAATACATATTGTTCAACAATTATTCCAAAATTTAATAAATATAATTTAAGTTGAAATATTAATTATTTTGACAATAATTATGTAACTTGTGTAGGTCCCTGAATCACGTATGGATCGTTACAAGACTGTTAATCTATCAAGGGTGCGGAATCCCCTTGATTGATCTTCGAACACAGAAACAAGATTATGTAGAAGAACAAGAACTCGAACACACAAACACGCAAGCTTTCAAACTGATCTTCTGTGATTATCAAACCTTTAGAAACTGTTTTACAATCACTAAGATCTACAAGAACCTAACAGCCGATTTCTTTTTTGTTCTTAACCTCTCACACTTGAATGCTCTCTCTAGTTGTCTTAAGTGTCTATTGTGTCTCAAGTGTCTAACTCATAACTCAAGACTAAGGCTGTTTATATACACACAGCCAAGACTCGAATTGGGCTTTGCCCATATTACATTTGTCACATAAACTTGGGCCTAATAGACTTGTTACAAACTTGGACTGATTGGGCTTCATAGAACTCGTTTTTCTTTAAGTCTTCATGATCCAATCTTCTGTTTAATATCCAAAGACCAATCCAAAGTTGTTGTCATATAACATGCACCAACAAACTCCCCCTTGACAATAGCTTGCAAAGGAAACTTTAGCCTTCAGAATCTCACAGTCTTTGGTCTTTGGATAGCGTCAGCTTCAACATGAATTCTGTCTTTGTCAGCAACATCTTTGTCAGCAACAGACTCGAACACACAAACACACAAACTTTCAAACTGCTCTTCTGTGATTATCAAACCTTTAGAAACGTTTTACAATCACTAAGATCTACCAGAACCTAACAGCCGATTTCTGTTTTGTTCTTAATCTCTCACACTTGAATGCTCTCTCACAGGTTGTCTAAAGTGTCTCAAGTGTCTCAAGTGTCTCAAGTGTCTAACCCTAAACATGTAGCAAGAGGTTGTTTATATGCTACAACCTCCTATACATGAATTGGGCTTTGCCCATATTACATTTGTTCATATAAACTTGGGCCTAATAGACTTGTTACAAACTTGGACTGATTGGGCTTCATAGAGCTCGTTTTTCTTTAAGTCTTCATGATCCAATCTTCTGTTTAATATCCAAAGACCAATCCAAAGCTGTTGTCATATAACATGCACCAACAAACTCCCCCTTGACAATAGCTTGCAAAGGAAACTTTAGTCTTCAGAATCTCACAGTCTTTGGTCTTTGGATAGCGTCAGCTTCAACATGAATTCTGTCTTTGTCAGCAACATCTTTGTCAGCAACAGACTCCCCCTAAGCTGATGCATTCAATCACCAAATCTTCCAAGTTTTGATTCAGCATTCAATGTAAGTCTTCACAGCATCCACTCTGCATTGTAGAAGGAGGATTCTACCAAGCAGCAACAAACTCCTCCTCTCTTCACAGCAACTTCTCATCAACAACTGCTTCAATCTGTATACTATAAAACAAACATCTCGAGAAACCATAAGAATTTTTCAACATGGTTAAAGAATTTTTATTATACTAGAGATAGTTAAACTGTATCAGATTAAGCATTTTCCAATTGAGCACCAACACGCACAAATTTTAACAAACACCTTATAACCTGCATGATTCAAAAAAAAAATTTGAACCCACTTTCTAACACAGTCTCCCCCTTTCGGTAACAACTCCTCCAAGAATAACAGTTTTCCGTACATTAAGAATTTTAACAGAAAAAGAGACTATTTTTGGATTTTATATTTTTCAAATGTAAAGACTGAAAGCAGTAAATAAATATTTACAGACATTCTTTTTGCGAGTTTCGAGGGTAAGAGAATCATATCAGTGTACGGTCATGTCAAAACGATCTTGTTGTTCTTTTAGTTAACATTTAGATAAGCATCCTATAACGATTATCGGTATTGTTGTCCACATAAGCTCAACTTATCATATGTAATCATGGCGAGGGGATACGTTAAGGTATGATTTATACTTACCGACCGGTGTTCATCCACATCACGACACATTCCCGTATCAAGGTATGCACGAGGGTTCATCTTACCGGTGAGTATACCGATTATCATCTGTTTGACCGTATATGATGTGAGAAACTCACTTATTTTGATTGAAAACAAGCCCTATGTGATAGAATCACTTATTGATGAGGAACTTGATTTTCAGATGCATGAGGGCACAGGAGCAATTCCGTGAACAGGTCAGTACTTTCGTACAGCAGAGAGACGAACTTGACTCCCGGATAAATGTGATATTTTATCACTTATTTTGGGGACATGTGATTGTTGATCACTTATTGAGGTCGAATGCAATATGTACACGTATGTATGATATCATGGAAGATCTAGACTTGCGTCCCCGTTATTTTTCGGTAAAAGATACAACCATGATACCCAGATGATAAGCAGCATAAAGACCGAATATCTCAGAACCTCGGCAATCTCTCAAACGAAATTTCGGTACTAAGACCATATGCCAATGAATGGTTCCCACTTGGTCTTCAGTCAATTTAAGTTTATATCACCCTGCACACTTTAATATGATTGTGAGCCTACCGATACATCTTATATAGAGCTGCTTAGCATATTTCATTTAAGGTTTAAAGAGGTTTAGACAGACCACTGATGTACTATCATTTTCTCTTTTGCTCGCCAGGAAACTCATTTTTGCTTTTCTAAATTTTTTTTTTTTTGTGTTTTTGATTTTTCAATTTTTTTGTATTTTTGATTTTTAAGAAAAACAGTAAACTATTTACAAAAATTCTTATGAAAAACCAGTTATTCAGGATTCCTCATCCCATTGAGTTCGACTAAGTGTTCAAAGCGAGCTCGATCAAAAGCTTTTGTGTAAAGATCAGCAAGGTTATCTTCTGTGTCGACTCGGTGCAATTCAATTAATCGTTTTTCAGCACAATCCCGTATAAAGTGATGACGTATGTCAATGTGTTTAGTTCTACTGTGCTTTACGGGATTGTTTGTGATTGATATAGTGGCATTATTATCTATCATAATAGGAGTACGAGTGAAATCCAAACCGTAATCGCGCATCTGCTGTTGGATCCAGAGAACCTGAGAGCAACAGCTACCCGCAGCAATATATTTAGCTTCACATGTAGAGGTAGACACACAGGATTGCTTCTTGCATTGCCAAGACACGATCCTGCCTCCTAAGAACTGACAACCACCTGTTGTAGACTTTCTGTTTGATTTGCATCCTCCAAAGTCTGAATCAGTGTAAGCAACGAACCTCAAATCACTATCAGCTGGATACCACAACCCAAGTTTAGGTTTCCCCTTCAAGTAACGAAGAATCCGCTTCACTGCTTTCATATGTGACTCCTTTGGATTTGCCTGATATCTGGCACACAAGCATACGGCAAACATGATGTCGGGTCTTGAAGCAGTCAAGTACATTAGAGAACCAATCATCGCCCTGTATTGAGTTGGATCAACATCTTCAGTGCTTTCATGATCTGGGCCGAGATTGTGGTTTTCACAAATGGGTGTGTTGAAAGTAGAGCAATCATTCATTTTGAATCGAGTCAAAATGTCATACACATACTTTGTTTGATGTATAAACATCCCATCCTCCTTCTGTTCAACTTGTAATCCCAGAAAGTAAGACAGCTCACCCATAGCACTCATTTCAAACTTGCTCTTCATCACCTGTTCAAATTCCTTACACATGTTTTCGTCAGATGACCCAAAGATGATGTCATCCACGTATACCTGTACCAGCAGAAAATCTTCCTTCTTTCTCTTAATGAACAGTGTACCGTCAATCTGACCTCTTTCAAAACCATTTTTGACCAGATGTGTAGACAGTGTCTCGTACCATGCCCTGGGAGCTTGATGTAACCCATACAAAGCCTTATCAAGTTTGTACACTCGATCTGGATAGTCTGGATCAACGAACCCATCTGGTTGTGAGACATACACCACTTCTTGGACTTTTCCGTAAAGAAATGCACTCTTCACGTCTAGTTGGTAAACTTTGAAGCCCTTGAATGAAGCAAAAGCCAGAAACAAACGAATTGCCTCCAGCCTCGCCACTGGTGCAAACACCTCATTGTAATCAATCCCTTCTTGCTGATTGAAACCTTTCACCACTAACCGAGCCTTGTTGCGTGTGACAATTCCTCTTTCATCTTTCTTGCACCTAAATACCCATTTAGTGCCAATCTCTCTCTCACCTTTTGGAAGGTCCACCAATTCCCAAACCTTCAACTTAGCAAACTGGGCCAATTCCTCTTGCATAGCTTCAACCCATGAATTGTCTTTAAGAGCCATATGAATGTTCTTCGGCTCCTCTTGGGAAATAAAGCAACTATACAAGCACTCGTTCACTATCCCAGTCTTCTCAATTGAAACAAATAACCCAGAATTTTCTGCTATGCTTCTTCTCGTCTGAACACCTACAGTAGGATCTCCCAGTATCATATCAACCGGATGATCTCTATTTGCTCGTGTAGTAGCAACAGCATCGACTTCTAGATTATCACCCAGGTTTGATCCAACCTCCCCCTGAATATTTTGATTTGCAAACGGATTAATGAAATCCTCCCCCTGAAAGGGTTCAGAGTCACTATCGCTTGAATCATGATCAGCAGCACTTTGGGAAGTTCCCGGAGCATCTGACATATCTACATTCGATCTAGGCATAAATTCACCTTCATCGTCTTCACCAATCACTGTTTGAATCAGCTGAGAAGCATCTGCATCAGGAACCTCAGGAATATTAAATGATTTAAACACACTATCATAATCATATAATATAGCAGGACCACTCGTTGATTGTTGAGGTTTGTAAGAAGTAATTTCTACATTGAAAACAACCTCAATTTTACCAGTTTTTAGATTAAAAACCCTTTTATTCGGTGTGCCAGGCACGTAGCCTAGAAAGTAGCCTTCATCTGCCACCTCACCGAATTTTTGTTTATCTTTGTTTCGCACAATCGTGCAGGGTAATCCAAATGGTTCAAAGCCTGTTAAGTTTGGTTTTTCATTAAACATTAACTCATGACAAGTTTTGTTAAAACGTTTAACGGTCAAAACTTTGTTTAGGACGTAGCAAGCTGTATTCACAGCTTCTCCCCAGAAAAGAACTGGTAGCTTTGAATCTGAAAGCATCGTCCTAGCGGCTTCAATCAACGTCCTGTTTTTCCTCTCAGCGACTCCATTTTGCTGAGGAGTGTAAGGAGCGGAATATTGATGTTCAATTCCCTTTCGAAGACAGTAGAGATCCAGAACTCGATTCTTGAACTCCGTGCCATTATCACTCCTTATCCTCTTGATCCTTGCCTCATGAACGTTTTCCAATTTTGTAAAAAGATCTATCAGCATCTCTGTTGTCTCATCTTTTGTACCTAAAAAGAAAACCCATGAATAACGTGAGTAATCATCAGTGACAACAAGACAATAGTACTTTCCACCTATGCTCCTCACGTTCACTGGACCGAATAAATCCATGTGAAGGAAATCATAAGGGGCATTAATGGAATTTACTGTTTTAGACTTATGAGGTTTCTTGTGTTGTTTTCCCTTTTGGCATAGAAGACATTTATCTTCCACTTGAAACCTCAGCAATGGAACCCCTTTCACTAGCTCATTTTTAATAATGTAATTCATTTTGCGGTAGTGAATATGAGCCATGCGTCTGTGCCACAACATTGATTCAGCTTCAGATGCTTTTGACAGTAAACACGCCACCGCAACAGTTGGATCCTTGGCACCCATGTCCATGACATAAGTATCATTTTTCCTTGGTGCACGCATAACTATCCAATCGTCCGGAATGACCAAACCCGGTTTCAACACCAATGCCTCAGACTTGGTAAAATGGACCGAGTGACCCTTGTCGCAGACTTGTGACACGCTCATCAGATTGTGTTTAAGCTGCTCAACATAGTTCACTTTGTCCAATGTGATATTCCCATTCGTCACTTTTCCTCGTCCAGTAATTTTTCCACCTTTAGCACCAGCAAAATTTACATGTCCACCATCAAATTCTTCAAATTCAGAAAACAACCTCGCATCCCCCGTCATGTGCCTGGAGCAGCCACTACCAACATACCATAAGTTGATAATCCTCCTTAGCAGCTCCTGCACACACCAACCGAAAGATTAGTTAGATTGGGGGACCCAAGCCTTAATGGTCTTGGGTCGTCCAAATTCACCTACTACTTGAACATCCATCCAAGATCCATCACCCCTAATTGGAGTCTTGGATCTCGGACCTGTTGATGGAAATGGGGCATGATTTCTATAAGGTCTCTGGTCCTGAGGGTACTTATTTGTGTTTGGACTATGTGACCTTTGAAACTTTTGATTTTGATTCCAAGAACCTTGATTGTAATTTCTAAAGCCATTGTTATAAAAAGTTCGACCACCATTATTTTGGTATCGATTTTGATATTGACCTTGACTTCTGAAATTATTTGAATTTTGATTATTCATTCTTGGTGAGTTACTTCTAGGTCTTTCATATCTGCCTGATGTAGATTCGGGCTGAAATCTTGGTTGATTTCTTTGGAAACGAGGAACTTGTGGAGTTCCCTTTTCAGCCCTATCTACACCACCAGCAACACTCGGTTGTTGCTTTGAAGCAGATTTCTTTTGAGAATTTGAGACCTTTTCCTCAATATCACCTTGCTTCTCAGGTGATTTCCCTCTTTGTTTCTCACTAACTTGTGCTTCAACCTTTTTGTTAGGACAGCAGCTAGCTACATGTCCCTTTGTGTGACATTTGAAGCACGATCTCTTATTCGAAGACTTCTTAGTTGAAGCCTTTGAACTAGATTCTGGTTTTGATGATGATGCCTTGGAAGGATTTTGCTCAGTTTGCTTAATTTCAGATTTTTCTATGTTTTTGTTTCTAGCAAACTCTACATTTGATACCTTTTCAATAACAGCTGTTTCGGTTTTCATATCACTTCCTTGAACAAAATTAACCTTTTTAACAAAAGTTTGATTATTGTTTTTAGAAGGTGTATTTTTCTTTTTCAAAACAGGTTTGCTGTTATTTTCCTTCTTAGCATCATTATCTTCAAACACATCACCTTGACTGGATGTGAAACTACTTGGTGATGTTGACAGACAGTCTGTAAGCTCATCCTCATTAGGTAGGAAAGAATAGTCATGACTAAGAGGAGGTGGGACTTCATTAAAGCCCTGGAATCGCACACTTGTCTTGTCATTACTCTTCTTTAACCCACCCATCATATGTTTCATAACAAAAGTAGAATCTCTGAATTGACCTAATTTCTTTTCAAGTTCAACAATTTTAAGTTGTGCATCTGACAACTCTTTGTTTTTATCAGAAATCTCTTTTGTTTTCTCAGCCATCATGTCGTGAGCTAAGTCTATGACTTGAAGTTTTTCGTTTAGTTTGCTGGTTAAAACTTCAATTTCAGCTTCATAGCCTTTTATCTTTTTCAAATATGATGACTCGTTTCTTTTAGCAAAGAAGTTTGATTCTTTTACGTTAGACATTTCACTCACAAGACTTTTGTTTTGAGTTGACAATTTGTCAACTTCACCCTGTAGTTCACGACACTTTAAACACATAGAAGTGGCAGAGTTTCTTACCTCTCCTGTCGATTTGTCTGAGTTGGCCATGAGAGCAGCAAGTTGAGCTTCCATTCTTTTGATGATTTCATCTTTCTCATCAGCTTCCATTTCATGCTCAGACTTAGGCTTATCCTCTTCAGCATCTGTTGTCTGATCAGCCTTAGCTTCCTCAACTTCACTCTTCTTCTCAACTTTAGCCTCATCTACTGTAGCTTCACCATCATTGATTTGAGTGATCTCTGCCATGAATGCTTGAGTGACATTCTCATCATTTTCTAAGTGAATGCTCCAGTCATATGAGCCTTCTCTTGCAGTAGATATCAACGCCCTTGAGTTAGAGTTAGAGTTGTTTGAAGCATTCCGATTGTTTGAACTTTGATTCGTATTCTCATGCTTTTGTTTTTGACATTCCCTAGCGAAATGACCATAACTCTGACAGTTAAAGCACCTGACTTTTGTCTTGTCAAAACCTACGCTCTTTCCTACAAACTTCCTTCCAGTTCTGTTCATGAACCTCTTCAAACGTCTCGAAATCATGGCCATCTGCCATTGTAGATCCATCTCTTCTAGATCGTCAGGGTCAATCTGATCATAATCTTCATCTAAAGTGGTAGGATCAGATATTTTCCCTTGAATGTAGTTCTCATAAGACGCAACAAAAGAAGCAAGTAGAGCAAGATGTCCTTCAGCAGACTTCACACTCATAGGCATTGACTTTGCACTACAACTTTGCTTTGAGGTTGATGTTCTCTTGACTCCTGTTGATCCTCCTGCAGCAGCTACAAAGCACACATCACCATCCTCATTCACTGTGACCTGCTCCTTATCACACGAAAGAAATGCAGTTGCAGAGTCGCTAGAAGCATCATGAGGTGAAGAAGATGTAAGCCCATTGTATATCCCTGGATCTTGAACCTGATCATAACCAGTGTCCTTTTTCTTCATACTAAGCTCATAAGCTCTAAGCTTTCCAACTACTTCTTCCAATTCCTTCGTGTCATAATCTGCTTCTCCCTTAATCATGAGAGTGTAGATATCCCATTTAGCCGGTAGAGCATCAAGCAGCTTGTCGTTTTTCTCAATGTCAGTATAGCAATCTATATCATAATTATCCAGTTCTGACATCAGATGGTAGTATCGAGTGATGACGTCTTCAAGTGACTCATTCTTCATGTACTTGAACACAGCAAACTGCTTCTTCAGTAGATCAACCTTGTTCTTCTTGACATCAGGATTTCCCTCATATCTCTTCTCTAGTGCATCCCACATTTCCTTTGAAGTAGTGTACTTCTTAAAGGTATGCTTGATGCCATCAGGTAAAGACATTTTAATGGCTGCCAAGGCTCTCTTCTCAGCCTCATACATTTTCTTTTGTTCGGCATCCATATCAACGTAAGCAGTTATACGTTGTCTTCCCTCAAAGTCATGAGTTGGGTTCACATACCCATCGTCTATGCATATCCACATACGCGTGTCCTGGTACTCAACAAAAGATTGAAACCTATCCTTCCAAGTCAAGTAGTTCTCCACCTTCATCATCTTAGGTGGTTTGTTCGTCGTGCCTACCTCATGCTCCATCCTTAAGAGTTCGTTCAATTTTGACATGTTCGACGTTTCAACGTAACAGACTGATAAAACCGTACAAAATTTTTCCGAAAACAGTGGTTACCAAATTACACCGTTAGAATCGCCTCGAAAAGACGAATCCAATGATATCTAATGTCGAAAACCAAAATCGGGATTTTGTCCTAAAAATCCCACGAGTTCAACGGTGCAGACAGTTTCTTCAAACGAGCTACGGATCAATTTCTATTTGCAAAACTCTGAAATTTTTTCGACGCTTGCCAACTGAAATTCCACCCCTTAATTTCTCTCTTAAATTCGCTGATTCTGAGTCAATTTCGCTGGTTATCTTTGCTGGACAAATTCGCTGGTATAATTTCGCTATTACGACGACTAGTGAAGTCGCTGAAACCGTGATGATTTCGCTGTGGACAATCACACGGTTACCAAAGTCGCCTTTGGATTTAACGTCGCCGATAAATATGCTGGTTTCACTTAATTTCGCTGGTCTCCAAGATATCTGTTAAATTCGCTCAAGAGCTGATTGGGCCACTCAGCCACCCAATCCAGAAACATGCAGCAGCTAACAACTGCAGCAGCTGACCAACACGAAATCTTCTTTCCAAGCAAAGTCTCAATCAGATTTCCTACAAAACACGAAAACAGTCAAAACCAATAATCAAAACAGATTAAAGTACATGAATTTAAACTGTTCTTCAAGTGTTCTTCGTGTTCTTCGCAAAAACCCAGAACTTTAACACGAAATATTCAAACAACCAACTACCAAAACTCAGAATTTTGAACTGTTCTTCCTTGTTCTTGCTGTTCTTCACGAAAATTTTGAATGAGACACCAAAACTTCTTCAACCGAAACACAACTTGAATCCAGTCTTCAGTCTTGAACCATGCACAAGAGCAAACGCTCTGATACCAATTTTAGGTCCCTGAATCACGAATGGATCGTTACAAGACTGCTAATCTATCAAGGGTGCGGAATCCCCTTGATTGATCTTCGAACCCAGAAACAAGAATATGTAGAAGAACAAGAACTCGAACACACAAACACACAAACTTCCAAACTGATCTTCTGTGATTATCAAACCCTTATGAGTGTTTTACAATCACTAAGATCTACAAGAACCTAAACAGCCGATTTCTGTTTTGTTCTTAACCTCTCACACTTGAATGCTCTCTCACAGGTTGTCTAAAGTGTCTCAAGTGTCTCAAGTGTCTCAAGTGTCTCAAGTGTCTAACCCTAAACATGTAGCAAGAGGTTGTTTATATGCTACAACCTCCTATACACGAATTGGGCTTTGCCCATATTACATTTGTTCATATAAACTTGGGCCTAATAGACTTGTTACAAACTTGGACTGATTGGGCTTCATAGAGCTCGTTTTTCTTTAAGTCTTCATGATCCAATCTTCTGTTTAATATCCAAAGACCAATCCAAAGCTGTTGTCATATAACATGCACCAACAACTTGGAATAATATCAAAAGCATAAAAGAAACGTAACTCAGAAACGTTAACAATAAGTCAAGGCACGACCCGTTTGTCTAATAGATATTAGTACGTTGTAGGTAGTCGTGTTCACCGAAAAAGTACGAGTTACGATTGTTGAAGACGCAAGACTGCGAGTTCATGTCCCCCTTCTCTTTTAACTGTTTTCAGTTTTATAACTTCGGGGGTGAAATACATGTTACAACCGTTTACAAACGTTTTATACATGGTATGGTTAGCTAAGGAAGGGTACTGCTTGATCATGTGAGTGGTGGGTACAACACTTAAGGCCATTAATCCTCGTTGTAGGACCGAGGGACATGAGTGATAGATCTATTTGGGTGTAGCGAGCCCACACCCATGAGGACAAGGGTGGCCCATGTGGTGACTATGTCTTATTCCCGAAGACAAATCCGCTAGGTTTGAGTTTTCCTGCATCACTTCACACATTTGCAAACCATTGGTGATCTGTTTTCCTTGTTGCTTTCATACCAGGATTTACATACATACAGACATACATTCAAATGTTTACTCATACACACAAACAAACACATGAACTCGCTCAACTTTTGTTGATGTTTTCAAAATACATGTATTTCAGGGAATTAGTAAGTGGATCAGGCGGGCGTTGGAAGTTTAATGCTGCGTTGTGAATAAAGATGTCATCCATGGTTTTGAGGTTTGGGTTGGGTGTCTTATTCCTGGACGAGACACGTCTTCCAAACCTTGGTTTTATTTAATGACTTTTGATCAGTCCTTAGTGAAACCTTAAAACAATTCGTATGGTTTGTAAAACTTGAATTTGAAGTCTACATTTTAAGACAATGTCGTTATGTTTAAACATATTTAATGGATGGCAAATTTTATGGTTTTATCTTATAGTGGATGTTATGATTGAATGCAATGGTATTAAGAAAATCACACCATAATCACGCTTCCGCAAAAATCAGGGTGTGACAGCTTGGTATCAGATCTTCGATTGTAGCGAACTAGGATTCCTTCTCGAGTCTAGACTACAATCACTAGGGCTCTCACGAAAATGTTTTCACAACATACTTTCATTGCATACACGAAACACCCAGATCCAGGGAGACAAACATTTTTACAAACAAAAGACACGAAACACACTTCAAAGTTTATGTTTATGGTTCAGTCTGAGAGACTGGGTGGTACAGTCTGAGAGACTGGGTAGTTTAGTTTGAGAAACTGGGAGGTTTCGTCTGAGAGACTAGGTAGTTCAGTCTGAGAGAATGGGTAGGATAGTCTGGGAAGACTAGGACGAATACATGAATACATTACTATTAATTACATGCTTACTGATGGTTGTTGATATATGTGCATATGTTGTGATTGTTTTGTTACAGACACTATGTCTTCGTCTAAGAGTGGACTGTCTGATACTGTCGACCCCATGGCTATTGTTTCAGACGATGAGATTGTCCCAGAGCCTGAGATTTTTACCTCCGACACTGAGAGTGTCCCGGAGACGATGACGATGACGATTTCTGGCCTTTTGCATTACCCGACTTTGGCGACGATGTATCGCATGCTGATGGTTTACCCGACGAGGATCCCTTTCTTATTCCTATTCCTGACCAGGACCACCTCATCCTCGGACATCCCGATGGTGAGCACGTTGTGGCTCCGATCCTCGCCCCTCTGCCTCTTGCGGCCTTTCCTCTTGAGGATTTGCCTTTTGATGACGTATCTGATGATGATGTCGATCTTTTCATTGATGGCCCCCTGATGATGACCAGGGTGACGAAGTTCCAGCTGATGATGCCATTGTTGTTCCACTTGTTGAGGTTCCTGTTATTGAGGTTTCCTCTGATCATTTTGTTCCAGATTCTTTCGAGTCTGTGTCATCCACCACTTTGCATGCATTAGGATTGCAACGTTACCCCACTGATTCTGATACTGACACGGCCCTATCTATTGCACCTGTTCCTCCACACGACTTTGATCTTGACCTTGAGCTAGACTTTGCCCCTGACGATCAGCCTATTGATGCACCCGCTGATCCTGACCTGGTACCTGCTCCTGTGCCTATACCTGCACCTGAGCCTTTACCAGGTCATGATCCCGTACCATTTGGCATACCTGATGTTGCACCACTTGTACCAGACCCGATTCATGCACCCGCTGACCCTGCTGCTTTTGCTGGTCAGATCGACCCCCGATAGGCGTTCACCAGCAATGGGTGGATAGACGATGATGACGATGTACCCCCTTTTGTTGAGCCTGTTACTCCCCCACCTGCACCTACACATGCACCTGTTGATGTCGCCCTTTTCGCCTGATTGTGTCCGATGATCACCGCACCGACCTGCCAGTCACATTCTTACAAGACATTCCCGTACCCCGACCTGGGGAAGGTCCATCTAGTCAGCAGCCTAGCCATGTTCCACACGTGTCAGCCGTTTTTCCCCACATGTCTCAGTATACACCTACTACCCATTTTACTTCTGCACCACCAGGCGAGCCACTCATATGGTTTCCGCCGAACACTATGCCAGTTTCTGATCCCTACCATCCCTCCCACTTTACTGGTTACATGAGGGATGAGCTACTTTTGTCATTGCATCTTCAGCAGGAGATCTTGTGTCGTAGAGTTATGGAGCTTGAGAGGATTCCACGTCCGCCATCTTGTTCATGTCAGTCACCTTTTGCGACTCCACCTACTCCTCTTTTGCCTTATCCATATTTTGATGTTCGATTTCTCACCATGGAGCAGCATATCAGTTATCTATTGCGACACGTTTATGATCTTGAGGAGGAGCTCGCGCATGTGCGCAGTTTGCTTCCTGTTCCTCCACCTCCTCCTCCACCACCATCAGCATAGCCAGTTTTTGGTTTTATGTAGGTAGCTTGCTTTTGATGAGAGGATCGCTATTGAGCCTAGCCTGCACAGCTTTTTGGAGACCACTTTTTGAGTACATGACTATTGTAGATTGATAAACATTTTGGACAAGGGTGATGTGACCCTGTAGTCCCTTTTTGATGTGATACGATACATTTGTAGAACATGTAACTGTATTCGTGGTCGATGATTTATGAAAGCTCAATCGTAATGTTCTCATTATATACACTGTTGAATTATACATTGGTAACATGAATGTAATGTTATATGCTTGCTTGCGTTGATAAATGCTACTACATACGCGTACTACATACTTAACATACTTATATACATAAGACCTGACCTATACAATCTTCTTTAGAAGATGCCTCCTCGAAGAAACAACCAGTTGACCACAACAGAGGCTGAGCTACAAGAATGGATTTCACAAGCAATTGCATAACACAAGGCCTTGCGCTCTGAACACAGCGGAGGTACCTCAGGAAACAACCCACCACATGGTAATGTTTAAGTCACTAAAGACCCATTACGTTACGTTTGGATATTCCATGTGCGTTTGCTAATGCTTTCTGTGAATGATGTTTCTTGTACAGGCTGTACCTATAAGCTGTTCCTGGACTGCAAGCCTCTAAACTTTGACGGCACTGGAGGTGCTGTAGCTTTCGTTATATGCGTTGAGAAAACTGATTATGTGCTGAGAATGAGCAAGTGTGCGCCAGAGCACCAGGTCACCTACATTTCGGGACTGTTCCTAGACGGAGCGCTATCATGGTGGAACCTCCAGGTTCAGACTTTCGGTGAGGAAGCTGCTTACGCTATGACTTGGGACGAAATGAAAGAACTTATGCGCAAGAAATACTTTTCAAGGGCCGAGATTCAGAAATTGGAAACTGAGTTCTGGAACCTTAAGATGGATGGTCCAAAGATTGCCGAGTATGTGCAGAGATTCCACGACTTATCTCGCGTTGTTCCTTACATGGTTGATCCGGAGTTCAAGCGAATCGAGCGTTTTATTTGGGGATTGGCACCCCAAATCATGAGCATGGTGATGACTTCAAAGCCTTCAACGATCACTGAGGCTATTGATTTAAGCGTGGCATTGAAGGAAGAAGCGATTAGGCTAAACAAATTCTCAATCTCTGATGCAAAGAAGAAGGAGACTCATGTCGAGTCATCTGGAGAGATAAAGTAGAAATTCTCCTACTTCAAGAAGGGTACTCGTACGAGCAATGCCAACAAGCATAAGGACGCTAACCCACCAGCTGAAGCACCAGTTGCTGCTACTGGTTTTGAGATCAAAGGAAAAGGATACTTGGGCACCTTGCCCAAATGTAATGCATGTCAGTTGTGACAACCCCAAAAATTTCAGGTATACGTACAATTAATTTATATTTAATTTGTGCTTAATGACTGTGTTGATTTCAACTGTTGATTTAACTGCTTGCTGCTTACTGATACATACATACTCATGCATCACATTTTATTACTGTCACTCTACTCATTACACAAACAATAGTGACAAACTTGATGCACAAAAGCACAGCTTGCACAGTGAGCGGATAACCCAGTAAACATGCTGACATAGCCAGCACTAGACAGACACTGTCCCTGAGGCCATTATGAGCCGAGAATAGATTGCTACACTAGTAGTGAGTGTAGGGAGATGAGGTTTGTAGAACTGCATCACGAGGTGATAGTTATAGTGACCGGATGTGCCTAAAACATGCTTTAAGTACAAAATCCTGCACTTTTAAATAGAATTCAACATTTAAATATGCTAGTATAGTGCAAAAACGGGGTAAAATAATACTAGACACTTTCCAAAGTGTCGGGAATTTATTGTGTCACTTGAAATAATATTAGAGACACTTTAAATACTTATTTAGCACTTTAACGGAGCAATATCCAACCGAACAACCAGACTTTACCCGGAACCTAAAGATATTGTCAAACACATTGTTTTTATTTTTCTAAGCTAGTTAGGGTCCCCGAACACCCTAACACACTTTATATTATATTACATCTTATAACACACTAACTTAACCTTGGATTTCAATCAAGATCACCAACTACTAGTTGAAACCCAACTAGAACCCCCCTTCCCCAAAACCATACGGTTATAAGGGTGGTGTTCCACCTTGATTTTCTTGAATTAAAAATTAGATTATGTATGTACTTCTTGTAACATGAAACACATTGGGTAATAATATGGGGAAAGTCTATAAATTAACCCTTAGTCCATACCTCCTTTCATTACCTTCTCCATCAACACAAAAACTTCTCTCATCCTCCACCATGGCTACGGCCAAGCACACCCACACTTAACCCACCATCCTCAAGTCTTGTCCATCCATTCCACTACTACTCAAGGGTGTTAGAAGGCATACAACGAAGCTTGGTGTGTTCGGAAGCTCAAGGACCTCTCTCATTTTCTTTTAACCACCACTTTTCTACACTTGAACTCCCCTAGCCTTGAGCTAGTGGTAAGTCTCTTAGATCCATTCATTTTACATCTTATGAAGGTGGTTAATAGTTAAGTTATGATAAAAATCTATGAACACTAAAAGATCTTACACTAAAATCTCAAACATAAAAGCTTTACACAAAGGTCATGAGATGAGAGGTGATAATACATGGTAAATCTGAATTAAATGAACAAAAACCTGCTGTAAACAACTTATGGTCTGATGTTAAACATATTAGAAAGTATGGCGAACGTATGAGTGCGTTTTAGTAACATTTAACCTTTAAACAGCATGCTGATTGCCTTTTTCAGCCGACCTTAACAGGCTGTAAACAGGTCATAACTTAACGAAAAATGTATTTTATAAAGTCTAGGTTTATGTATTATGAAATACGGTTCTAATGGCACCGGAATCATAATTTTTGGACCTCGTTTACTATTTTTAAAGTGTCATTTTGTAACAGCAGCTAAAGCTGCATTTTTACAGCAGTAAATGGGTGTTGTATTTTTCATCGTAACTTGAAATCGGTGTAGGATTAGGTCATGAAATTTGTACTGTAGATGACCACCGATGTATTTGTAATTCTCTCATTGGAATTTCATAAATCGGACTCTCGATGAATTTTAAATAAATTATTCCGCGGACTGTGGTCAGAAAGAGATAAATCTGACTTCAGCCCGGAAAATGATTTTCTTTAAAATATTGGTGATGATTTGGACCCCGATATTTTTACACAATAATATTTAGATCGAATAAGACATTCTGTAAAAAAATTGGGAATTTTTGGAATAAGGTAACTATTTTATTAAAATACCCGAAAACAGCCCAGTTTTGTGTATTAAAACTGAATCGATATAAGTTGTATTTTGCATGCCTAAATGTCGGGTTGGTTATTTGAAAGTGAGCTAACGTGTTATATGAAAAGAAAATGATACGCTAGTAAGCGGGGCCACCTCCAGTTACAGAGGAAACTCTGGCGAAATTTTTCCAGAAATATAACACTTAGAAATATTTTTGTGACAAGTGTTATAAATATATTTTTAACTTATTTTCGAAATATAAATTTCGCCATGATTTTTATTACAAAATGACCAAGTGTCGGAGGTGGATTTTTGTAAAGGAAACTTGTTAAATATATATTGAAAATATATATTTCATAATAAAACGCTTGTGTGCTTACGTGATTATTTTGTGAACTAAAGATATATTATTTTTAGGGTAAAAATTAATATTACTTGATATATCATGAAAATACGACTCCAAAACGATACCAACGCCCTCACAAATAAATATTTAAGTTACGTCGGTATTGTTTTTACAACGCAAACTCTAAAACGTAACGCGCGTATTTTCGGAAACATACTCTTAAGGGTGTATTTTGATAAAGTATTATTTTGGAAAATTGTATGAAGTAAAATATAATATTTTTGGGAAAAATATGTATATTTTGGAAACAGAATATTTTAGACAAGTGAATTAAAATATATTTTCAAGTGAGACTTAAAAATATATTTTCGGAATTATAAAACGCACATGTATTAATACCCCCATCATTGGGAAGGATTATATTTATTAAATGATTAAGAAGTGTAAATACGAAATAGTTGTCTAACTATTTCCCAAAAACGTTAAACCTTAAGCCAAGGCACGACCGTCCGTCTAATAGGAATTAGTACGTGTAGGTCGTCACGTAGCAGATAGAGTTGGAGATTAACGTTGCTGGATACGCACTTCAGTGAGTTCATGTCCCCCTTTTCTCTTAACTGCTTTCAGTTTTTAATACTTCGGGGGTGAAATACATGTTACTATGATTACGAATACTTTTTACATGGTATGGTTAGCGTAAGGAGGGTTACTACTTAGATCATGTGAGTGGGTAGGCGGGAACTGGAGGCCATTAATCCTCATTATAGGACCGAGGGCCATTAGCGGTAGATCTATCTGGGTGTAGCGAGCCCAACCCCTGAGTCCGCTGAATGAACCAGGTGGTGACTTTGTACCCGACGCAAAAATCTGCTAGGTTTGAGTCTTCCTACTACACTTCACACATATCATTGGCTTTGCAACCCAATGGTGATCTCTTTTTCCTTATTTGCTACATACCAGGGATTTTCATACATACTGACATTTTTACAAGGGTTTATACAAACTCACCTACACATGAACTCGCTCAACTTTATGTTGACTTTTCAAACTACATGTATTTCAGGAAACTAACGGATCTGGCACGGTATGCACGTATTTTCAAGCAGCGTTTGAATAAAGAAGTCACCCAGGGTTTAGAAGGTGTAATCTCTTCCTGGACGGGTTACATATCTCTAAACCTAGTATTATTTAAAGTCTTTTGCTAAGTCTTTATAAACTCAATTAAATCAAGTTAAGGTTTGTAACTTATTTTGTGATTGTTGAAAATGGGATTTTTCTAAACTTTATTAATGGATGAATATCTCATGTTTTTATCATATAGCATTGTTATGATTGTTGCTATGGTATTAAGAAGTCACACCAAATAAACCCACGCTTCTGCAAAGCCAGGGTGTGACATCAGTATCATCATGCCGGCCAGTGTAGAGATAGAAAGTGCGAAACTTGTGGAAAGAATGGTCTTTCGAAGGAGACGTGTTGGGTTAGTACTGGTTGTGGGAATGGTGGCCAGAGAGGAAATGGCAATGGAAACCGTGGTAGAAACGGTGATGGTAATAGAAACAACCAGGGAGGAAATGGAAATCGTGGTGGTTTTGGAAACTAAGCTGGTAGTGGAAATCATGGATCAAACAACAATCAAGGCGGTACTGGAAACAGACAAGGTTGTTTTAACTGTGGTGATGTTGGGCATTTCAAGAGAGATTGCCCAAAGAACAACCAAGCTCAGGGGAGAGTCTTTAACATTGGAGCAAGGGAAGCTCGCCAAGATCCGAATGTAGTTTTGGGTACGTTCCCTATCAACCAACACTTTGCATCTGTACTGTTTGATACTGGTGCCGATTATAGCTTTGTATCCCTAAAATTTTGAGAAAATGCTTGGGTTAGTAGCTAGTAAGCTAGATATTCCGTACTCGATTGAGCTAGCTAATGGAAAGCTAGTAGAGGAAAACGAAGTGATTAGAGGTTGTGTAATAGAGCTCGAAGAGCATGAGTTTACGCTTGATCTTCTGCCAGTCGAGTTGGGAAGCTTTGACGTGGTAGTTGGAATGGATTGGTTGTCGAGTAACCGAGTTGAGATCGTATGCCACGAGAAGATCATTCGCATTCCGATGGCGAATGGAGAGATGATTGTAGTGCATGGAGAGAAGCATGATACGCCTCTAACGATCATCAGTTGTTTGAAAGCCCGAAGATGTTTGTAGAAAGGATGTGTTGCCTTCTTGGCACACGTCGTGGACAAGGAAGCCGCTGAGCCGAAGCTGGAAGATATCCCAGTTGTGAGGGAATACCCTGAAGTCTTCCCCGAAGACTTGCCAGGATTGCCACCCCAACGACAAGTCGAATTCCATATTGACTTGGTTCCAGGCGCCGCTCCTGTAGCCAAGGCACCTTATCGACTTGCGCCTTCCGAGATGCAAGAATTGTCGACGCAACTTCAAGAGCTTTTGGACAAGGGATTTATTAGACCAAGCTTCTCGCCTTGGGGAGCTCCAGTACTATTTGTTAAGAAAAAGGAAGGTAGTTTCTGTATGTGCATTGACTACCGCGAGCTAAACAAGTTAACCATCAAGAATCGGTATCCTTTGCCAAGGATTGATGATCTTTTCGATCAACTTCAAGGTTCAAGTTACTACTCCAAGATCGATCTTCGATCAAGTTATCACCAGCTGTGAATTCAAGAGGAGAGTATTCCGAAGACTGCCTTTAGAACTCGATATGGACATTACGAGTTCCTGGTGATGCCGTTTGGTTTGACAAACGCGCCAGCAGTGTTTATGGATTTGATGAATAGAGTTTGCAAGCCATATCTCGATAAATTCGTGATTGTATTTATCGACGATATTTTGATTTATTCAAGAACGAAGGAAGAGCATGTGCAACACCTTAGAACCATTTTAGAGTTGCTCAAGAAGGAAAAGCTATACGAAAAGTTCTCGAAGTGCGAGTTCTGGTTGCGTGAGGTTCAGTTCGTTAGTCACATGGTAAACGAAGATGGAATTCATGTGGATCCCACCAAGATCGAGGCGATCAAAAATTGGGAAACTCCGAAGACGCCAACCGAGATCCGTCAGTTTCTAGGTTTAGTTGGGTATTATCGCAGATTCATTGAGGATTTTTCTAAACTCACTCAACCATTGACCTCCCTTACTCAAAAGGATAAGAAGTACGAATGGGGAGATAAGCAAGAAGAAGCTTTTCATCTGCTCAAGAACAAGCTTTGCGATGCACCTATTTTATCCCTACCCGAAGGCTGTGATGCCTCACGTCAGGGATTAGGTTGTGTGCTGATGCAGCGACAGAAGGTTATCGCTTATGCTTCACGCCAGTTAAAGGTTCATGAGAAGAACAACACCACACATGATTTGGAATTAGGAGCAGTGGTGTTTGCATTAAAGATTTGGTGACATTATCTGTATGGCACCCGATGCAAGATCTTTACAGATCACAAGAGCTTACAACACATATTTGATCAGAAGGAGCTTAATATGAGACAGCGCCGATGAGTGGAGCTGTTAAACGATTATGATTGTGAAATCAAATATCATCCAGGAAAGGTGAACGTCGTAGCAGATGCCTTAAGTTGAAAAGAGAGGATTAAACCCATAAGGGTTGGGGCTTTGGAAATGATTATACAGACAGATCTCTCGTTGCACATCCGTGCTGCGCAGAGAGAAGCTCTTAAGAAGGAGAATCTTGTGGACGAATATCTCCGTGGGATGGAGAAATAGTTGGTACCCAATAGGGAAGGAACATTGTGTTTCATGGGACGAATTTGGGTTCCCCTCTTTGGTGGTCTTAGAGAAGTAATTTTCAATGAAGCTCATAAGTCAAGGTACTCGATCCACCCAGGATCGGATAAGATGACCAAGATTTGAAGGATTTCTACTGGTGGCCGAGACTAAAAGGTGATGTTGCAACTTATGTTGGAAAGTGCTTAACCTGTGCTAAGGTAAAAGCCGAATATCGGAAGCCTTCAGGTCTTCTGCAGCAACCCGAGATACCCATGTGGAAATGGGAGCAAATCTCAATGGATTTTATAACCAAGTTGCCAAAGACACCTAGAGGTCATGACATGATTTGGGTAATCGTAGACCTCTTGATGAAATCTGCACACTTTTTGCCGATCAGTGAAAAGGATAACACTGGTAAGCTAGCTGAGCTATACCTAAGGGAGATAGTTGCACGACATGGAGTGCCTATCTCGATTATAACTGACAGAGATGGAAGGTTTATGTCAAGGATTTGGCAATCTTTCCAGGAAGCGTTTGGTTCTCAATTGAATTTGAGCATGGCATTTCACCCACAGCCAGACGGTCAAAGCGAGAGAACGAGTCAAACACATGAAGATATGTTACAAGCCTGCGTTATGGACTTGGGTGGCAGTTAGGACACTCACCTACCTTTGGTTGAGTTCTCTTATAACAACAACTACCATATAAGCATTCAAGCTGCCCCGTTTGAAGCTCTATACGGACGCAAGTGTTGATCCCCGTTATGCTGGGCAGATGCGGGCGATAGACAGCTAGTTGGTCCCGAATTGGTTCAAGAAATGACTGATAAGATCATACAGATCCGAGAGCACATTAAGGCGGCTCGTGATCGACAAAAGAGCTATGCGGACCAAAGAAGGAAACCTTTGGAATTCGAAGTAGGAGATATGGTTCTATTGAAAGTTTCACCGTGGAAAGGTGCGGCACGCTTTGGGAAGCGTGGAAAGTTAAACCCATGATTCATTGGACCGTTCAAAATCCTGGAAAGGATTGGGCTTGTAGCTTACAAGTTGGACCTACCTGCGGAACTTAATGGTGTTCATGATATCATCCATGTATCTAACCTGAAGAAGAGTCCAACACAGGAAATGGTGGTTATTCCTGCTGACGAAGTTCACATTGACGACACACTCCATTTTACAGAAGAACCCGTTGAGGTCACGGATTGGAAAGTTAACAAAACTAGAAGGAGTAGTGTTAAACTTGTTAAGGTTCGATGGAACGCACGTCATGGTCCAGAATTTACTTGGGAGCGTGAGGACCGCATGAAAGCAAAATACCCGCACTTATTCGCTAACACCCCTGCAGCTAGTAGTAAAGCTTAAAATTTCAGGACGGAATTTTCTTAACAGGGGGGAGAATGTGACAACTGTCAAAAATCTAGGTATCCATACAATTAATTAATCTTGATTAAGTGCTTAATGACTGTGCTGAATTACAATTAACTGCTTTCTCATTATTGCTTTATACACACATGTGCATCACATATTGCAAATGACATATCATTAATTGCATGAGAACTTTATTGACATAAAAGATGCACAAAGCACAGTTAGCACAGTTAACAGACAAACCAGGAAAATGCTGACGGAGTTCAGTACATAGACAGACAGTGTTTTGAGACCCAGTATGAGTCAGAAATTAAGTACTACACTAGTATAGAGTGTAGGGAAGTAAGGATCACAAAACTGCTTTTCTAGGTGATAGTTTAAGTGCCGGAAAGTGCCTAAAACTCACCCAAAGTGCTGAATTTAGCAAAATTCAGCATAAATCAGCATTTAACATACTAATTTTATGCAGAAACATGGTAAAATGATCCTGAATGCTTTCCTAAGTATCGGGAATTAAAAGTGTCACAAAAAGATACATAAATCACACTAAACTGTAAGGTTTAGCACTTTAACGAATTAGTGTCTAACCGGACAACCGGACACTACCCGAAACACCAAATTTACACTTGAAGCATTGTTTTAACATTTCCAAGCTAGTTATGGTCCCCAAACATCATAACACCCCATACAAAATATCGAGTAACTAAAAAACTTAACTTACACTTGGATTTGAACTAAATTGCAACTAGATGATTAAACCTACACCTAGACCCCCCCCCCCCCCCCACATATGGACGGCCATACCCCCTCCATACCTTCAAGATTTGATTTCCTTATTTTAATGGATCTTGTTTTTACTTTTTAGAGCACATTACACATGGGTTAAATGGAAAGGATGGTTATAATATGAACATAAGAGATCATAATTCACACACACTTCACACACTCATCTTTCTCCCTCTCTTGCTCTCCCTCTCGGTCGAACACTAGCCACACCACCACCACCACCATCATCATTCAATCTTCATTATCCATTCCAAGCATTCACAAAGGTGTTAGAGTCCATACAAGGAAGCTTGGTGGCTTTGGAACTTGAAGGACCTCCTCTATTTGCTTTTATCGTCTTGATTTCTACTCTTGATTCATCCCTAGCCTTGAGCTAGTGGTAAGATCCTTGTACACTCCATATTACTTCTATTTTGAGTGGTTAAAGAAGTATCATAATCAAGAACACTAAAGAACATAAGCATGTAGCTTGAACATATCTTGATTTATGGAGTAATCTTGATGAAACTAAGTTGTTTATGGTATGAATGCTTGTTGATCATTGATTGTTTGTAGAAATGATGTTGATCATCATAACATCTTGCTAGATCATGATTAGAAACATAGTTTAGCAAGATGAGAAAGTGAGAATGTGGTAGGGTGAAAGATCATCCACACTTAAATCATGAACTTGAGAAGAATACTTTGGTTTCTTGAAAAATAATAATCAAAGTGGGTTAATAATCATATAGATCTAATCTTTATGAGTGGTTTTCAAAAAGAACCAAGTTTAAAATATGAGTTTTAGTAGATCATGGTTCTTACATAAACAAACACTATTTTTAATGGTTAAACAAGTGTAGAAACACTTGTGTAACAAGAAGATTACATAAAGAAGCATTTTTAGAAAATGTGTTTTGAAGTTGTAAACATCCAACTTCTTTAAAAATGAAGTTTTCAAAGAAGTAAACACACTTTGAAAAGTTACTACAACTTTTCATAAACTTTCAAGTTCATGAATTAGTGGAATAAGCATGATTTTGGAAAAATTGGTAAGTGTAAGTTGTTTAGTGTTAATTGTGGATTGATTGTGGTGATTTTACAAAAGAAAATGATATGCTTGAATGCATGGAAACCTCCATTTTTAGGGGAAACTATGCCAAAATTTTCTAAAAATACAAACACTTAGAAAAATATTTTCAAACAAATATTAACCAAGTGTATTTTAAACCATACATTGTTACATAAACTTTGCCATAAATTTTGGTTACAAAATACAAATATTGGAGGTTCGTTTTTACAAATAAAAGTGACTAAAAATATATTTAGAATATATATATATATACATTAAAGACACATATGTGTGATTATTGGTATACTTTGTGTAATAGTTATATTATTTTAGGACTTGAAATAATATAACACATTAAAACACCAAGAATTACGATCCAAAATATTACCAAAATCTCAAGGAATAAATATACATGTTACACACAAAATATTGGCAAAACCAAACAAGAAATGTAACTTACAAAATATTCCGGAACTTAATTCGCAAGTGTATTTTGGTAAGTAAGATTTTGGACACGAGGAAGTGAAAATATGATTTTTGCAATTATTACAAAGTTATATCATATTTTTGACAAAGAGAAAATATATTGTTTTTGGGAAGTAAAAATATATTTTCTTGGAATTTCTAGAAGATATATAATTTTTTCGAAATATATATATTTTCTTGAATACACTTGAAATGCATTATTTTTGGATAAAAATGAGTTTATATATATTTTCTAAGTTAGACTTGAAAATATACTATTTTGGAACTACAAATATTTTTGCCAAAAGAAAAATCACAAATAATTTTTCTAAGTAATATTTCTTAAATATATATATATATATATATTAGAAATATATATATATATATTGGTGGACTTTTATTAGAAATAATATTCCGGAAGGTTTAATATAAATTTAAGTATATGAATACTTAATGAATACAATAATATACGTATTCTCACACGTATAAATACACACCGGAATACGACGCCAATACATGGCAAAATATACAAATACAAGAATGCGAATACACATGTATAAGATACCCCCATCCTTGGGAAGGAAATACAAGAACCAATACTTGGGAAGTATTAAGTTAATACATATTGTTCAACGATTATTTCAAAATTTAATAAATATAATTTAAGTTGAAATATTAATTATTTTGACAATAATTATGTAACTTGGAATAATATAAAAAGCATAAAAGAAACGTAACTCAGAAACGTTAACACTAAGTCAAGGCACGACCCGTTCGTCTAATAGACATTAGTACGTTGTAGGTAGTCGTGTTCACCGGAGAAGTACGAGTTACGATTGTTGAAGACGTACGACTGTGAGTTCATGTCCCCCTTATCTTTTAACTGTTTTCAGTTTTATAACTTCGGGGGTGAAATACATGTTACAACTGTTTACAAACGTTTTATACATGGTATGGTTAGCTAAGGAAGGGTATTGCTTGATCGTGTGAGCGGTGTGTACAACACTTAAGGCCATTAATCCTCGTTGTAGGACCGAGGGACATGAGTGATAAATCTATTTAGGTGTAGCAAGCCCACACCCATGAGGACCAGGGTGGCCCATGTGGTGACTATTTCTTATTCCCAGAGACAAATCTGCTAGGTTTGAGTTTTCCTGCATCACTTCACACATATCAATGGTCTTGTAAACCATTGGTGATCTGTTTTCCTTGTTGCTTTCATACCAGGATTTACATACATACAGACATACATTTAAAGGTTTACTCATACACATAAACAAACACATGAACTCGCTCAACTTTTGTTGATGTTTTCAAAATACATGTGTTTCAGGGAATTAGTAAGTGGATCTGGTGGGCGTTGGAAGTTTCATGCTTCGTTGTGAATAAAGATGTCATCCATGGTTTTGAGGTTTGGGTTGGGTGTCTTATTCCTTGACGAAACACGTCTTCCAAACCTTGGTTTTATTTAATGACTTTTGATGAGTCCTTAGTGAACTCCTAAAATAATTCGTATGGTTTGTAAAACTTGAATTTGAAGTCTACATTTTAAGAGAATGTCGTTATGTTTAAACATATTTAATGCATGACAAATTTTATGGTTTTAGCATATAGTGGATGTTATGATTAAATGCAATGGTATTAAGAAAGTCACACCATAATCACGCTTTCGCAAAAGTCAGGGTGTGACATGTTACCAGATTCTGATGATAAATACAAGATTTATCATCACACTCATCAGATTGGTCTTTTCTGATTGTCTTTCATTGCTTACGATCAGATTCCGACATCTGATAAAGATTTGTCTTTTTTCTTTTTTCTTGCCCTATTATCTTGTATCTTTCTTTTGTTGATCTTCTTGACTTTATCTTCAACATATGATCAGATTGATCATATTTTTCTTCAATACTTACAAATAATTTCCTAACAATTCCCCCCTAAGTATTGTCAGAAAAATAAACTACTCATACTCAAAGTACATAAAGTAAATTCAAACCAACGAAATTCAAAAATTGATAAAAACATTGTTTTTCAATCATTGGCTATCTTGTAAAGATCTCCATCCTTCAGCTTTTTCTTATAGTCCATCATTTTGTTGCATTCTTTTTACATTTCCTTGTACCAGGTTCTTGCTTGAATCTATTCATCAATGATGACTTCAATGCTTGCTCTCAGCTCCTCTTTGTCAAGTCCTTTTAGCTTGAGCTGCTCCTGTTTCTTGTTCATGCAGCCTTTAATGTATTTAAGAGTCTGATGTGAGTACCTGTATATTTCATTAACTCTGAAGAGAGCCTTCTTGTTATCATGATATCTGAAGACAACTAAAAGTTCCGCTTCTTCAAAGATGACTCCAGTTCTTGCTTCTCTTTCCAGTTCTGATGGGATTGATGTGTCAGGAAGGGACATGTGCACCTTTCTATTGTTGATCAGCTCATAGTTGATGCAGAGGTCAAAATCAGTCAAAGCTACTCTTGTGAATAGCTTTACTCCAGCTTCTGAGAGACTGTGCAGAGCTCTTCTGATGAACTTTGTATTACCCTTTTCTTTATCAAAGTTCTTTTTCATCATTGTAAGATCTACAGGATGAAGCTTGTCTGCCAGATCTCCATCTATGATCACTTCTTCATTTCCATTTGTCCTCACCAAGGTGTACTTGTTTTGCTCATGGTACCCTAATATTCCATCTGTTGTAGCAAAAGTATCCACCTTTCTGATTCTTACTATTGGGTTTGGATGAACTCTGTGAATGTAGTATTTTCCCCTTTCAAGACTTTCCAAGCTCCAGTCCCTGCTCATGGGACTTTGTGGTCTATCTAACCTGTCTTCCCTAGTCTAATAAAATTCTTTAAGTTTTTCTTCAGGGAACACCATGTCTTCTCTGTCAATTTCTTGTATTAAGGAGACATTCCCTGTTGAATCTCTTATTTGCATTATTTTTGGTCTTTTGGAAGATGTAGCAGATTCTTCCCAACTTCTTTTCTAAATTCTGTTCAAAGACTCACTAAAAGCAGTCTGACTAGATGAGGTCCTTTTTTATGGTTCTGGCTGCTTTTCTTTGTCTTTTGGACGACCACTTAAATTGGAAACAACACGAGGAGAAGTTTCAAACCTCTTTAGAATTTCTAATCTTGATACTAGAGGAGGGGGGCCATTGGTGTTGGCCCTGATTGGCTTGCTGGAGTGACTGGTTTCGGCTGAGAAGTGCTGGTGATCTTTGTTGAAGCTTCTGGTGAAATGGATGCTCTTATCTCTTGAACATCTATGTTTGCCCATTTGGAAACACTGTGCTGCATTTTGTTCAGCAGTTGAGAGACTTCTTTCAATAGTTGAGCATTTTTCTTTTCTTTTTCTTGCACCTCTTCAAAGTTTGTCTTCATTTGTTCCTTATGTGCAGCCCATTCCTATATCAGCTTTTCAAGAGCATCAGATAGGCTATTATTGCTTGCTCTTAAATTACTAATTTCTTCTAAAATTTCACCAGAATTAGAAGCTCCCCTTCTTTCCACATCTTCCTTCACTTGAGTCTTTATGTTTTCCATTTCTTCAAGGACCTTCTTGAATTCTGCTGTGTACTTGTCTTTTTCTGATGAGCTTTCTGGTGGCTGCTACATGTTCCTCAAGGTTTCAGTGTTCTTCTCTGTCTAACTTTTGATTTCTCCAATGGATTCTGATAAAGCCTTTATGTCAGACTTTTGACTTCTGATCTCTTCAAGCATCATGTAATTTGGCTTCAACAGGAGACTTGGTTTCTCTGGTTGAATCATCTGCTACAGTTCCTTATGACATTGTTTAACACATTGTCAAGTTATTTTGTTGAGATGAGTGGTGTTTAAAGGGGTAAATTTGGAACAACAGATGTTCAAGCTAACATACTGATGTGATGAAAGTGGTCAAATAAAAACTACTAATATTAAACTAAACTAGACATGCTAATTTTTAAATTTATGAGGACAGACTCTATAAAACTTAGACCACACAACCAACAAGTGTACCGATCAGTTCAATATAGCTAAAGTAAGTCCGAGTATCGAACCTACGAGACTCTCTATTTACGTTAACTAGACTCTTTCTAGACCTAGACTGTGACACCCAACTATTTAGGCTGTACCATACAAATGTAACACATGTCATAAATAAATAAAAAGGTTGTATTTGACTGATATTGATGTTCATGTGATATTTGATGTGTTGGTAAATCCAAACTTTGATAAAAATTATGTTGGCAATAATAAGATAAACGCTTATCGCGTAATGAACAAAAGGCGAAACGAACGTCGGTGACCGCCCGATCAATGTTAAAATCCTAAAAATAATTCATTATGATTAGAATAGTAATTTTAATCATGTCTAGAAGGAAAAATAAATTAGAACGCTAAGAAACTCTATTTTTCGAGTTTGAGCGCGTACCGCGCGATACAACGCGTATCTGACAAAATACTGTCAACGCAGCCAGTCAAGGCAACTGAGAATTATTTCAGTAATATTTTGGCGAGTTTTATTTTTATAGAGTGAATCTTGCATTTATGTTAACATGATGATGATGTCATGAAGATGTTTGGAATATTTGAACATGAATTTAAGATGGGTATAGATGCATTTAGTTCATGTAAAATGATTATGATATGATATGGGTGCACTAGATGCTTGTACTCAAGCATGCATGTTGAAATATGATCATAAGATGATAATTTGAGTATGATTTGATAAAAATAATTTTTGATCAGATTCTAAAAACTAAAATATGAATATTTGAAGTGTTAAAATGGTATAAAACTGTTAGTGCATTCATCTGTCGTCTTCGTCTTATGTCGAGTCTCAGTCTCGTTGCGGATCTGAAAGAGGATGATGTCATCATCTCCCATGATGACATCATAATAGTGATGTCATCATTACATCACTACATATAAGACAAAAGGTTTAGAATGTTAAAGTTTGAATTCGGTCATAATGTATGTTGTTAGATGATAGGTTTCGCTTATATGTGCATAGAGGTTTCGCTTATTTGTCAAAGGGAGGTTTCGCTCATATGTCAATGTCTCTTGGAACGAAACCTCATACCCTATATATAGGCACATAAGCGAAATCAGAACATAGTTCGAAGTGTGTTCTTCCGGTGAGCCACGAAGTGCTGCCGAAGTGTAGATTCGATTGTAAACGTCATTCAGATTAATAGAATCAACATATTAAAGTGAATTCTCGCTGAATTGAATCTGATTTGTCTGTTTCCGCCGTTCAAATCAGTAATAGCTCTTCTAATCGACTCGTTTAGGTCCGAATTCGATCCTACAATTGGTATCAGAGCAGGTTAGGAAGAGTTCTACACAATTCAGCTGATAATTCTGTTTCTACACTATTCTTTTCCGAAAATTAAAACTTTTTACGGTCAGAATCAGTTCAAAATTTCACAGATTGTGTGTTATTGGCTATAGACAAACCCTTGAACGTTTGAAACTGAAATTCAGAGTAAAAATGGACCAAATCAGCTTCCGAGTTGGTTTCGCTTATACGGACACTTAGGTTTCGCTCTTGTGACAACTAATGGTTTCGCTTTTGAGAACACTTAGGTTTCGCTTTTGTGACAACTAGTGGTTTCGCTTTTGTGAACATCTTAGGTTTTGCTCTAGTGACATTAGGTTTCGCTCCTGAGGCACATTGTGAAAAGTGTGAACCGTTTGAAAAGATTCATTGATTCATGTGATTTGCCAGGATTTGTTAGTCAAAGTTGCATGTGATTCTTTTATCGGCTCGAGAATTATAAAAAAAACGAGGACATCTATCGTGGAAAGTTCATCTAACGTGGTGTCAGTACGTTGGGAAAAGTATCTCGTGTCTTGTGTCAGTTTACACGAGGTTGTAGTTGTTGTCAGATTTGCGTGTGAAAGTTTTCAAGTGTGTTAGTGTCACGAAATTGCTTGGTTCAAGAATTGCATGTGAATTCAACAGAGTTGTCGGTCATTTATGTGCATGTGAATTGAGATTAGGATCAAATAGTTTGAACATCACCGACCCATGTGCTTTGACTAAAGGAATTGTCAGGAAGCATATATTGATCGGCCCAATGAGATAATTGTTGCAAGAATTGTTGTCAGCACTTGTGAACTCAAAGTTATCAGCTGATTATATTGAAATTGATTAATTCATTATGTACACACTTTAATCAAATTGTCAGCCCATATTTCTTCCGGCCCAATCAATTGTTTACTGTTTCGAACGACCCAAGTATAGTCTTGTTTGATTAAAGTTCACGGCTCAAGTATAGTGTAGTTTGATTTTGAGCAGCCCAAGTTTTGAAGGTCCAAACAGTGTGGTCAGTTCGCGTGAAAAAAGTTCAATTCATTTGAAAGATAGCCCAGTTCATTTGAAAAGTCTATTAAGTGAACATTTGACATCGAAACATGGATTTTGAAGAATTATTGGCATATATGAATTATGAATCTCAGCAGTATAATCCGATAAAGCAAGAAGGAGAAACAGTCTCAGCAAAAGAAATTGTTGAAAAAGTTCCGGTTTTTGATAAATCATCTGATGAAGAGGGTGACAAGTATGAAGAGGAAATCCGGGAACTTGAATATCTTAAAAAACAACTTCCATCTGATCAACGTAGTGGAAAGTTATTTTATGCTGATAAAATTGAAAAATTGAAAGAAAAACAAGATGCAAAAAGAAAGAATCAAAAGGCAGTTATTGTTAAAGAAGAGATCAGAGTTGAGCAGATTGAACAAATCTCATCTGTCAAGATTGAGAAAGAAGAATCTGAAAAACCTGTATCTGTGAATCCTGAACCAGAGTTAAAGAAAGAGGTTGCAGAAGACGCACCTATTTTTGATCATTCATCAGAAGAAGAAAGTAAGGATGAAAGTGTTCATGAGGAAAAGAAACAGGTTGAAAATATTTCAGCTTTAAAGGTTGAGACAAAAGCTGATGATAAACAGATTCTTGTTTTACTGAAAAATTGTGAGAAGTTGACATCTGAAAATGACAAACTTTTGAAGGAGGTTGAGAGTTTGTCATTAGAAAACAAAAATCTTAAAAAATCAGAAAATGTTTTGAAAAATCAAATACAAAATTTAGAAAATGAAAAAGTAAAAATTGAGAAATATTTTCAAAGTCAAATAAAAATTTTAGAAGATGAGAGAGATTTGTTTGGTAAAGACAATCTTGAAAAACAAATTGCAATCAATTCTCATCTTGAAAAGATTATTCGACTTGAAAAGGAAGCAGAGTGTGCTCAAAATAAAATCAAAGAGTTAGAAGGTAAAATCAGGGAATGGGAACAAAAGTTGAAGGTTTTTGTGAATACTTCAGCTATTCCCTATCCAAAACCTATTAATTAAGTTCCAATAAGTGACAATGTCACAAACTTTGACAAAGTCAAAGTTGAAGAATGTGATGAGAAATCTGATGATGAAAATGAAAAAATGAAGAAAAAGAATTTATTTTTGAAATTAAAAGAAAAGTTTCAAGAAACTGTTCCACAATCAACTGAAAAGGGAGAATGCTCTAAGCAAAAACCTTTGAAGAAGAAAGTGGAACAAAAACAAAAAGAGAAAATTTTGAAAAATGTTCAAAAAGAAAATAAAAGTTCATCAGATCAATCATCCAATCGCAATCAAAATTTACAAAAAGTAAAAAATGAAAATTCAAAAATTATTGGTAATGAGTGGTGTAGGTCGGACCACAGAGCTCAAAGGCCAAATCCAGCAAACAAGAGGAGGAAAGATTATCACCAAGCCAAACAGTGCTTTGATCTAAATGTTTGGGCTGAAAATGGTGATTGGTACGATAACAGAGTGTGTTACAGATGCGGCTATCAAGGACACATTGCTGTTAACTGCCAGAGTTGGAGATTTGAGTCAAGGAGATGCTTTAATTGCAACATCATTGGCCATATTGCTAGAGATTGCTCAATGAGATCAATGAGAAGATCGAGGGTTGAATCTCAGAAGCAGGTGAAGAAACCAGTCAATGTCAAGCCCAAAGAACAGAAGGTTCAAGAACCTAAAGTTCAAGAAAAGAAAGTGAAGCTTTCACAGGGACAAAAAGACAGACTGAGGAAGAAGAGGAAGAAGGCCAGAGAGTATCTGGAGAAGATTTTGTCCTCGGATACAACTGGTAAAACAGATAAAAGTTCTGATAAATCGTCTTGCTCACCAAAGAACAACAAATCAAGCAAAACGCATTCATCAGATACAAATCTGAGGACGAAAGAAGAGAAGAAGAAGAAGAAGAAAGTTGTTGGCGATGAATCTGTTTCTTCGGAAACAAAGGAGCCACATGTCGGCGATGAATCTGGCTCCTCAAAGTCAGACAAGCCACATTCAGGCAATGATTCTGGTATGGTAAAACCAGAAAAGCCAGGTGTTGAGGTAAAAGTTGAGAATTCTGGTCTAACAATGGATGATGAAAATTTTCCACCATTGTTGAACAAGAATTCAAAATCACCCAAGGACCGTCAGGCTTCGGTGAATCTGTTAAAACGAAAAACCTGACTTGCCGGAGTTCCCAGGTTGGTAAGCGTGGAACATGAATCGGCACATTTCTTGAGAAATTCACGAAAGTGATATTTCGACGTACATGTGGTAAATCAGGGACATTAAGTTGTACTTGATTTTCTACAAGTGGTTGAAGAGAACAAGGTGATGAATGATCCCCATGTTTGAGAAATGACTTACAAAACTAATTTTCCGGAAAAACCATTTTGATTAAAACAAACTTAAGTGTTTTGAAATCACTATGGGAAAATGTTTTGTTGTCAGGGGGAGTTATGATTGTTCATGCCAAGTGAATGGAGAATTGAAGTGATTCTCATCATGTTGTCACGTTTCTTGTACAGCTTGTTTTCAAATTTTCCCAGAAAATCAAAATTGAGACATATTTTGATTTTAGGGGGAGTAAAAATTTTAAAAAATTAGAAAATTTGAAAATGTCAAAAACATTAAAAAATGAAAAAATGAGTTTTGTTGTCAAAAAGAGGAAATGATAGTAGATCAGTTAGACTGTCACAGCATGCTAAAGAAATGGAGAGATAAAATGTGATAAACGATCTCACTAATGATGTGACGGTAGGCTCTGCTAGACTAGTAGATTTGCGAGAACGATACTAACATAAAGAAAAAAGCCTAGTTCTAGTGGAAAACATGATCAAAAGCATAGTACTTAGTTTTGTCCTTCTTGACTGTGTGCCTACTCAGTAATCGCTGATTGTCGAAAGACATAAAACTGGTTAAGTTTGTGAACTTTTCACAACTTTACTAAAAAGTCGCTGTGATTGTGCATTTTATTTTGCAAAGATTTAAACTTGTTTTATTTCTTTATTTTGTTTAAGCATCGGACATCCTCTGCGTATACGTGAGTATCGACCTGGATGTTGTTGCCTAAACGTTCTGCTTTATTTTCTTTGGTGTTTCGTTTAAGCTTTGGATCACCTCTGCGTATACAGGAGTATCGACCTGGTGGTTAAAGCCTAAACAACTTCAACTTATTTTTATTTTCTTATTTTGTTTAAACATTGGACTTTCTCTGCGTATACGAAAGTATCGACCTGATTGTTAATGTTTAAACATTCTGCTTTGTTTTCGAACAAATCACAGTTGATAAAAGTTTAAAGGCATTATTTGAGTCAGTGTATTGCATGATGAGGGGATATGCTCAGATCGTGGGGTCCATAAGAATTTAGTGCTATCTAAATATATCTTAACGTATCGATAAGCATTTCGAAAGTTTTTAGATTGAGTTTAAGTGGACAACAATATCGTCAATCCATGTGAATCGTTTAGAACTTAAAATGTTTAAAGCTTAACGGTGCTTGTGATTGGTTTCATAAACTGATATGATCCTCTTACACAAACTCACAAAAATATTGTGTGTAAATATTTCTTTACTGCATTTCATTCTATTCAAAAATCCAAAAAGATTTTCGACAACTGATGTTGAAGAGCTGATTTTCAAAATTCCAAGTGCTAAACAAGATGAACTGGTTTGGGAGTGTGTGTATTGAATTGG
Source organism: Helianthus tuberosus (assembly GCA_030545235.1). Taxonomy (NCBI): domain Eukaryota; kingdom Viridiplantae; phylum Streptophyta; class Magnoliopsida; order Asterales; family Asteraceae; genus Helianthus; species Helianthus tuberosus. The sequence goes on from JARYGA010029373.1 coordinate 98,847, forward strand.
AAAATTTTGATTTAAGAAAGAAATTGAGTTTAGTTAATCAGGGTCATTAATTTGAACTTGATTTAACTATTTCCAGTAAGTTTTTTTATTATTTTAAGTAAAAACTTATGTGGTGGTGAGAAAAATTGTGTAGGTAATGAGCTTAAACAGAGATAAAGCCAGGGTTTGATCTCAAGGTGATAGCTAATTCCAGACGGCGATCCCATCATGATGAGAGGGGGAGTTTGACGAGGTTAGAGCCAAAGAGAAGATCCTGGTATATGCAAAGAAAGAAAAGAGACTGATAAAGACTGAAGATGCAAAGACTCGACACTTAAGACTCGTCAACATCTGAGGGGGAGTCTGTTAGTGCATTCATCTGTCGTCTTCGTCTTATGTCGAGTCTCAGTCTCGTTGTGGATCTGAAAGAGGATGATGTCATCATCTCCCATGATGACATCATAATAGTGATGTCATCATTACATCACTACATATAAGACAAAAGGTTTAGATTGTTAAAGTTTGAATTCGGTCATAATGTATGTTGTTAGATGATAGGTTTCGCTTATATGTGCATAGAGGTTTCGCTTATTTGTCAAAGGGAGGTTTCGCTCATATGTCAATGTCTCTTGGAGCGAAACCTCATACCCTATATATAGGCACATAAGCGAAATCAGAACATAGTTCGAAGTGTGTTCTTCCGGTGAGCCACGAAGTGCTGCCGAAGTGTAGATTCGATTGTAAACGTCATTCAGATTAATAGAATCAACATATTAAAGTGAATTCTCGCTGAATTGAATCTGATTTGTCTGTTTCCGCCGTTCAAATCAGTAATAGCTCTTCTAATCGACTCGTTTAGGTCCGAATTCGATCCTACAAAAACTTTGTCATAAAGTTTACTAGCTTTGCATGTTGTACTTGGTGCTTTATGTGTTGTAAAATACGTGAAATCGCACGATTTATGCGACTTAAACAAAAACTGGCATAATCTGATTATGGCCATCATTTTAATCATTAAATAACATGTATTGTGTTAAAATATCAAGTTGGTACGAGTTGGGATGGTTATGGTAACGTTTAACACAAAACTATGCGGTAAAACGGTTAAAAATTGGCTTTTCGAAGGATTTTTATAAAACTATTTTAAATCAGTAAGTAAACTGATACTTTTAGTTTAAATATAAGTATTTTAACTAATATTAAGTTTACTTGGTGTTTTGTTAGTCATACATGACTTCCGACGCCCGAAAACGATACCGAATCACTAAAATACGCGTTTTACAATGAACACTAGCATGGGTTATTTATGGGTGAACCTTATGTTTTAAAATATGTTATGTGATTTAGACATGCGAATATGATGATATGTTAAGTGTTGACATGATAGCGGGAAATCGCGTTAAAAGTGTAACTTCTTTGTCGAGCATGAAAATTGATACATATAAGTTATTTTATGTATGCATGCCTTAAAAATGACAAAATAAATAAGCTAATTAGATTTTGCATGTTACGATACTTAATTTATGTGTATGTTTATGTATATATATATTACGGCGCGCAAATCATAGATATATTACGTATAAACGGGTGTGTTAACGGATTTACATGATAACGGTCACCAATGAAATCGTTCAAGTGGCAAAATCTTATATATATATATATATATATATATATATATATGAACTCATATATATATTAACATGCCAACATAATCTAAAACAATAACTTTTTGAGAAAATCTCAAAGTCATGTGAAAATTCTAAGATACGGAGAAACTTAGGAATTTTTGTGATATATTGATTAATAAATCGTTCCTACGTATAATAGGATGTGTAGAAATCAATTTGTGGGATTGCGCTATTTAAAATACGCACCCAAAGGTGAGTGTCACTAACCCCCCCCCCCCCCTTTTGTTTTTACTGTTTTATATATGTTTTGGGGGAAGAACACGCCTAAAAAGGTTTAATAATGTTTTTGAATAAAACATACCTTTTGATATAAATTATATATTTTCATTGAAAATATTTGGGTTTAATAAATATATATGTTTCGGGGAGAAACGATTTTGGTGAATATATATGTTTCGGGATGAAACGGTTTTGGTGAAAATATATGTTTCGGGATGAAAAGGTTTTGGTGAAAATATATGTTTCAGGATGAAACGGTTTTGGTGAATATATGATTCGGGATGAAATGGGGATTGTACGGTGTTTAAGAGAAAACGACCGTGTAGTTGGGACGAATTTGCTTGGTCCCAGGGATTTCAGTATATTCGTACAACATCTTATATTAAATTGTCATACTAGTAGGATATATATATATATTGTACGTGAGGCAGACATCATAGATGGCTCGATATGGGCCATGCGCAAGTGATGTCATTTAATCATTTAAGTATTGCACGCGAGGAATTGTTGGTAGATCTATCGGGTTGACAACCCCGTCGTGTCCGGTCACTCCATGTCAAGTCAAACGACGAATTGATATTTTGTTCACTGTCTAGCATTGATTATACCTTTATTGTAAATATATAGTTCGTAATGTCTAGCTAACTTACGAGTCCGAACATTTGATGCTATCAATTTAATATGTAAACTCGGGAAGATGTCTATGGTCGGAAGGTTCTACGGAAATGCTTGCGACGGCTGACCCTTGAGGTTTTTTACAAGGAAATGAATTAACTATCTTAAAAATTATATGGATGTTTTATAATAATTACATAATTAGAAAGTTTTTCCTTGGGATCAAATTATTTTAAATTTGAATATGTGAACTCACCTTCCTATGTGTTGACACTTGATTTTAACGTGTTCTTCAGGTACTTGAGTTCGGCTTCGGGAATAATGGCGTATCTTGTGGTTGTTAATGCATGTTTGGTTTGATAATATGTTGGACAAACTTTTAAAACTATTTGGGACAAATGTAATAAGATCCATAAGGATCAAGACAACTTAACTATGGTGTGGTTGTGATGAACTTTAAGACTTGTGTTTTAAAATCTATGTTTTAGTTAAGTTAAAATGTCCAACAATTCGATGCATCGTTCAGCAAGATATTAATGGGCACCAGCTTCCGTCACCACTACGTTTTATATTCCGCTGCGACATTTTTGGGGTGTGACAGAAGTTGGTATCAGAGCCAATGGTTGTTAGCGAACTAGATGTTTTCTGGGAAAACTCTAGACTTCAACCAAAGAATTTTGAGATTAGAGTCCAAAATTCGCTAAGCCAAAATTTTTAAATAAACATG
>JARYGA010029374.1:0-19652 GCA_030545235.1 Helianthus tuberosus
TTTAACTAGTCATCAACCGAGAATCCAACTTCATCACGTCCATACTTGATTGAAAACATGAACATACTTGACAAAACTGCATCACACATGAGTCCTTTACGCACAAGCTGTCAAAGTTCAACCAAGTCATGATAATAGTCTAAAAATGTCCCAAAACTCAAGTAAGGACCAAATCTGAACTCCGAGAATCTTGAAACGAACACTGTGGACCACCATTTCCGCTTCTCATCCCCTTACTTGATCCGGACAAAGTAAGTGCCCTGTAACTTTCCAGTAATCCGAAACTGACTTCAAATTTCCAAATTACACAACATTCTGACTTTTGCTAATTATCCGGTACCTCTAGTAACACAACATAGCTAGAAAAACTCGGAACATGTACAAATCAAAACCTCTGAACTACACAAACTGCTAAACTTAACTAAAAATCTCGTACCCCCGGTAACCCGGAATTCTAGAGAGTTCGGAACCCGTAAAACCCGAAAGCTTTTGAAACCGCGGATCAAATTATCTGAACAGTATTTCAGAATACAAAGACATTCAGAACAAACAAAGATATTCCGAATATAACTCATAAATTCGAATTTAAAAGGAATGAAGAAATTCGCACAACACAAAGATAATGGAGAAATATGACAAGCACTTAAACTCGCACAAAGAGTGAATAAGCACTGACAAACACTAACTTCATCAAGTTCAACCAAAAATCCCCAATTTTGCTAACATCCAAACCCTGATGAAGATACAATTCTTGAAATCAAACACAATGAATCAGAGAATTAGCTAACACCTAAACCCTGATGATGATACAATTCTTGAAATCAAAACAATGAATCCGAGAATTAGCTAACACCCAAACCCTGATGATGATATTCTTAATTTAGTCAGAAAGATTTAAAAAATAAGAAAGAATTGGAAACAATTGGGTGTGTAGCCGCAAGTGTATCGCCATGGGAGAAGATGAAAACATTGAACTGTGTGAATTTGAAAGATAACAAAGTCGCACAAACTAATTCAACCTTACACCATGTTAAGCTCAGACAGCAAGAAATCAGTCCCTAACCATCAACAAGTGCGGATGGGTATAAGAGGATGATTAAGGTCGGACACAAGAATTTATGTGTGGATGGATTTTCTGAATTCTGGTAAGGTCGGACAGTATAAGGAGAAACCACAAGGCCAGACAGTTATTTATCTTATAAGGCTGGGCATCACAAATTCTTCTGATTTCTCACAAATAAACAAGGTCGGACATATATCCATTTAAAGGTAACTTCGGACATGAATAAATGACTCACAATTGTGGACAAGGTATTTAGAGGTAAGTGCGGACTACTAAAGACACTCACAAGTACGGATAAGATTCAACATATGCGGACAAATGACAAAGTGAATCAATTATGTGCGGACTAATGAATGAAACATAAATTCGGATGGTGGATTATATGACAAACGCGGACATTGAACATTACATACAAGTGCGGATTTAATCTTGAAAGAACAAGTGCGGACATGAATGTTTCTTGCTTCACAAGTTCTGACAACTAATTCAATCAAACGTATGCGGACAATGTATGATGCAATAAGTCCGGATATGATATTGAATCCACAAGTGCGGACTTAAAGAAATACCCAAGTGCGGACATGCAATGTATTTCACAAACGCGGACACCAGATCATTTTAGTAAGTGCAGATGAACTTATCTAAACAAGTGCAGACATAATTTGTTTATCACAAATTCGGACTTGATTCAATGTGGACAAACTACAAATACTGACAAGTGTGACTTCACACAAGTCATCAGAATAACAAATACGGACATCCAACCTTCTAACACAAAATTAAGTTCGCACAATACATTTTTTTGATCAAAACACAGATCTAAAGCAACTTGGAAAAGAATAAACTTCTCAGACGACGAACATCTTCAAAATCTTCAATTTTTCTACATAATCTTCACGTCTCCATGATGTTTGGAGGAAACAAACATCAAATCAAAAGCAATGGTGATTCGGAAGGTGATTAGACCATACCGAATCAGTAACCATGCTCTGATACCACTGTGTAAGGACCGGATCGATGACGAACATCAACATTGCACTTGATTCAAGACATGAAGAACAATCATAACCATAAAAGATAGAAAGATGTAGAAGATGAAACCCTTTATTAACGAACCAGTCATCACATATTACATAAACCGAAAGAGTATACATCATCTCCAAGCTGATCTAAACCAAGCTTTCTCTCACTAACACATAGTCACTCTTTCTCTCTAGAAATGTCCACACACTATTGAGGAATAGCTAGGGTTTGTGAGAGGTTGTACGAAGCTGATCACCCAGATCCATTCTCATTGAGATGAATGAATGAGATGGATAGATTCCCAATTCTAACCTATACACCCATATATATAGGCTGGGGCAAAACCCTAAGTCCTGCAAATACATATCCATAAATTTGGACAACATAACACATAATCCTGTCCGAAATTTGTTAGTCTTTTAAAATATATGTCCGAATACACTGTATCTTGACTTCTCTTGACTTCGGACTTTGACCAAAACTGATAAAGCACAGTTACCCAACGAGAGCTACACTTACAGTTAATATTTAAACATTCTGCGTTATTTTTACACTAATCATAGTTGATGAAAGTCTAAAGGAAATATTTGAGTCAGTGTATTACATGATGAGGGGATATGCTAAGATCGTGGGATCCATAAGAACTTAGTACAAATTAATATACCTTAGTGTATCTATAAGCATTAGGAAAGTTTATAGATTGAGTTTAAGTGGACAACAATATCGGCAATCCATATGAATTGTTTAAACTAAATATTTCTTAGATCAACGGTGCAACTGATATGTCTCATTAAAACTAATTTGATCCTCTGGCACGTTTTCTCACAAAAACATTAACTGTAAATATTACATTTGACTTTGTTTACATTTTCGCATTCAATATTCAAAAAGATTTTCTTTCAAAATCTTCCATGATAACTGGATAATGTTGATTATGGGCCGAACAAATGAGATTGTTTAGAAATTGTTTGTGTGTGGAAATTCAAATCTGAGAGACACGGAGCATCATTCAAGCGGGAGACTGTGTGTTTTCACTTGAAGATGTTGATCAAGACTGCGGCAACAACCAAGGGGGGGACTGTTGATTTATATGTCTGTCGCCTACGTCTTAATGTAATAGGGCTAGATAGCGTGAAATATGAGTTGTGCTTGTAAACGAAGCTTATCCGTACGGATGTAGCTCATCCACTCGGATGAGCAAGTTGGTCCGTGTGAATGTAGCGTGTTAATTAGTTCCTACGAATGTAATACTCTGGTCCGCATGGATGTACATGTCTATAAACAGACGTGCAGACTGGGTGATCAGTAAGGCGTGTGACGGACTAGGAGGCGAAGCGCTGTCAAATTTGTACCGTGACTGTGAAGTTAATAGAAAACGTAGAAAATTGTGAAATCATGTGTTTCTGTTTCTACCTATTTCTGATGGATTTCGTACATCAAACTTAGGATTAGATATCACCGTGAACGTAATCGAACGATCCTTAAACCGGACCTACAGTATTACTTAGTGGTATATACTATGTGCAGCGTGTATTTTTATGTGACAGTACTTCTCGTGGAAGGGTCCAAAAGCAAGTACCAGGCCATGTATTATGGTTTCAAGAGGGGGTGAGGGCGGCTGCATCCATCACAAGGGGCATGGTGTTCCCCTCCAAATAAGATATCTATCTCTTGACAAATCAAAATCTTCTTTGTTTCATGTGAGGAACAGGACATCCATCCCTTCAACAGCGCTCCCTATCTTTCCCATAGGGGCATCGTGTTCCCCTTGATCCTCCACCTCCACGTTAGCATCTCCCGACACCATATTGCATGTATAATACACTCCCTTAGGGCAGATGTTGGTGAGAAGTTGCCGTAAGTACAATATGAAAAGTACCCATTAGAATATGCTTTGTTATAAATCATTACACATATTTTCCAAAACAAAAACTTATGCTTTCTTTTACTTTATGTCTTATCTAGGGACCATAAACTAGTTCCAATAATTGAGTATATATGTAAATTTAAGTTGCTCGTACTTTTATTATTTAGATTATTTTAATTTATACTAAAATATAGGTGTTACGCACTTATTCAGGTTTTGTTTTTCACCCATTTAACATATTTCTTTCATTTAAAAAAAATCACTACCAAATTATGCATCCTTGGAAATTCATGTTTTAGGATAGTGTCATCAGTCCACATTGTATCCCAAATTTGTGCCATCAATCTTCATATTTATTTTAAGGATATGAGATGAGGTCATCATTGATCAATCTTATATTATGATATTAACTTTTGAAGCTTCTTAAATATTTTCCCCTAGACTCAAATTTAAAGAGGAAGGAGACGCCAAAATTAGACCCTAGTTTTTTTATCATTAATGGATTTATTTATTTTACACAAGAGAGTAATTGGTTCAAATAGAAAGCCTTAAGCCTAATGGCATTAAATGTAAATGAGATGTTACTCAATCTAATAGTTAAGGATTCCAGTCTCAGCTAAATGGTCAACACTTAATGATTTTTGGGAACTTGTAGGAAAAAGCGTCTCAACTTTGAAGCCGATTTAGTTATTCACTTGTGCCCACGGAATGACATCATGTGTATCCCACAAGTTAAGAGCATTATGTAGATTGCCACAACTAACTATTTGAAACGAATGCAGGACATGTTTGTCCGCAATGTGTAAAACTATAAGTTCTTAAAATTGATATAGTGTTTGATGAACAAGTGAACTAAACTAAGTACCAAATTAACTTCTATTCATGTTTACTTTTCTAATTTAATTCCCCAAAAATTAACTTCATATTCAAACTGATAGGATCTGAGTTTGATACCTGTAAATAAATACTGATAAAAACAATAAAATTCAAAAGCAGGAAGATATCATCAAAAACTGTTTTCCATTGATAATCAAAATGATTCAAATGATTTACAGAATGATTCAACAATATCCCCCCTTAGCCTGATCACTCACAAGAACTATTCCTACAAAAGAGAATGTGTGAAGTGATAAGATAGATCTCTAACAGGTGTGATCTATTTATACCAAGTACTACATCTCTGTTCATGATAGGCTGATATCACCATGATAGTGACATCTAACATTCCTAAGAAAAATTCCACAGATGTTTGCAACATCCGTGAAAATCTAACATATGTTCTAACTATGCTAAAAACTGATGTAAACATGTACTGTTACATTGGGAAACCTCTGTTTAGTCTATCCTCTGTTGCTTTAATCCAAACATCTGTTTGGCCAGACAGATGTTTGTTCTTCTTTATTAGACCTTTGCTCCAACAGACTTTACGCTTCAACAAACTTTGTTTCTTCTTGAACAACAGTTCCAAGGCTTTGATCAGATGTTTGCTTGTCTTCGACGGATGCTCTGACTTAGGTATACAGGATTCACTATCTTTGTGAGGAGAATTGCTTCGTCAACTGTTTATTTCTTGATCTCATTGTCATGCTTTGACTTTTGAATATCATTTGTTCTTTCGTAGGTCCAACACAAACAATTAATAGGATCATTTAGTTATCCTACTTTCAATCTTACATAACATATATAAGGACATAAGAGATTTCTCTTATAAACCAATTGGTAGGATAAGAAGCAATCATGTGCGCATATATATATAGGAGAATGATCCATTAGGAACCACCCTCTATTGCGAGAACTGCGAGAACAATGTGAACACAACCAAAAATATCTAAAAAACACAGATTTTTTTTAATATTTTTTTATTAAAATCGAAACTTTTCGTTAATAGATTTTTTTTGGATACTTAAAGTAGCAATTATAAATTATTTTTTTTTGTGTTTTTTAAATTTTTAAAGATTTTTAAGGTTTTTTGGGGTTTAGTTTTAGCATTTAGCTTAGGTGGAGGGGTTTAGGTTTTTTTTTGGGGGGGGGGGGGGGGGGTTAGTTTTTGTTTTTTTTTTTTTTTTTGGTTTTTGGTGGTGTAGTGGGTTTATTTTGTTGTGTTCACATGAACCCTACCATATATATATGTGTATGTATGTATATATATATATATATATATATATATATATATATATATATATATATATATATATAGGGGAGGGTTCAAGTGAGAACTCATTTTATCGCGAGAACTCGAAAACTAACTAAAAAAGCCTAAAAAAGATTCAATTTTTTTTTATTAAAAATCGCTATTTTTATATATAAAAAAAATTTCAAAAAAAAAAAATTGTAGTGCACATGTGCAATAATACACATGTTCAGTACAAGTTTTTTTTTTCAATTTTTTAAAAAAAAGTTTTTTTATAAACAAAACCTAGCGAAAATTTGTAAAAATGGTATTTTTTAGACTTTTTTAGTTAGTTTTCGAGTGCTCGCGATAAAAGGAGTTTTTAATTGAACCTTCCCCTATATATATACATATATATATATATAGATATATATAAGGTCGGGATATAGAGAAAACGGTAGAAAGTGTGAGAACGGTGAGAACGCTTATCGATCGTCCGATCAAAACAATCTATGGACTAGATTGGCGCGGTGGCGTTTTCGTAAATAATGTCAATTTTATTACGTGGACGCGCTTCATTAAGGGTAAAAGGGTCTTTTGACTTCTCCACACAAATCGCCATCTCATGAAATAAAACGCCAAAAAGAAAAATCACAGCCCATTCTAAGAAAAACGCCATTAGATTTAAAACGCCAAACTTAATTATAGTAAAATCCCGCCTAAAAAAAGGCCAAAAAATCCTATATATACAACATCTCAGACATTCAATTTAAAACACACACAAAAACCCAAACGCCATATTTGATATATCCCATTCGCCTTAGAAACGCCAAAAAAAACAAACATCAAATATCTTCTAACCCAAAACGTTTTTTTGAAGTTCAGTTTGGTTGTCTGTAAGATTTGGCTCAATGAAATGGACAAAATCCTTAAGTGAGGATGTTGTCCATTTCATTGAGTAAAATCTTATTGACTAATCCTCAACTTCCATCCAATTTATAACGCCAAAACATACAAAAATATTATTGAACTTTGTTGTCAATAAAGTTTAGCTGTATGGGGTGGACAACATTGTCAGTTATCATTCTTAACCGAGGATTAACAATGTTGTCCATCTCATATAGCAAAACATTATTGATTTTAGCATATCAAATTTTGAGGTTTAAGGTGCTCTTATTTTGTGGCGTTCTTTTTATCGGTCAAACGCCAAAAAAGTTAAAAAATCAAACATCGTTCATTGTGAAATTCAACATTGTTGGCTGAAGGGTCTAAACTCAATAACATTTTGCTGCATGAGATGGACAAATCTTCAAGAAAAGAAGCTGATGTCAGACTGTGTGCTTACAAACAGCCACACAAAAAACTACTTGAAAAACTAAAAAACAAAATGAATCATACGAAAATCGAACCAGCCAGTTAACATGATTCAAAAAAGAAAAAAGAGACTGGTGACAGTGAAGATTTGAAAGATCAATTGTTTATGTATTCTTTTATTTTATTTTCCTTTTCAGTTGATTGTTATATAATAAAATGCCACATATAATAAAAACGCCAAAACAGCCAAAATACTTGTTTAAACGATAACATCCCGTTAAACGCCTCCAAAAACTCCCAAACTATAATAAAATTACTTTGAAAAAGTATTATAAAAAAACCCAAAAAAATTAAATAAAAAATAAAAAGCAAACTTGAAAATGTAACTAGAAACAGTAAATACAAATCAGTAATACTGAAGATAGGGAAAATTTATTATATTAGAATCTAAAACGCCAAACTTGAAAGATGGGACGTGTTACAGACTTCAGAGATGAAGCTTATCAAAAACAATAATTACAAACAGTAACTGAAAAGACGAATACTTTATTATAATAATGCACCGCCTAACTTAGGAGCCAAAAAGTCATCCTATAAAATGATACGTCTCAGCAACTTCCATTTGATCAAACAAAAAAAAAAAAAAAAAACGCCAATACTACTAAATACCACTCACTGTAAAACGCAAAAAAATAAAAAAAATCAAAGATGGCTAATATGCTTTCTTGGATATTCATAATTGTTCTTCGTGAAGTTTCACTGAATGAATTGTTATCAACAGGGAGTAACTCAGAAAGATTTTGCTGCATGAGATGGACAAAAATTCAAGAAAAAGATACGGATGCCAGTCATATGGCATTTTGTATTTTTTGTTCTTGAAGAAAGATTGGATGAGGAGAAGAGATCAATGACACTGAAGAGTGAGTTGATTATAAAGATGAAGATCAAGATAAAGAAAACGCGAAAAACCCACTCACACGTCATAGATCTATGTCCCCAAACATTCACAAAAAAGCCAGTTCAACATACGAGCAGGCAAAATAATCAAACCAATGGGTTTGTTAAGTTTTACATAAAACGCCATATATTTGGTGACAGTTCTGGTACTATTAAAGAAGAGAGACTGATGACTATGAAGATTGTGAAGAGAGATCCGATTAGGATTTTTAATTTATTTTCTTCCCTTGTATTTTTTTTCCTGTGGTTGAAATAGAATCTAACAATAGTAAAACGCCAAGACAACACAAACGCCAAAATGTTTATAAAAAATAATAGAACAATGGGCCATCTTGTTTAAAACGCCTTGGAAAACGCCATTCAAATAGATTTCCTGAACCCCTGGGATCCAATGGTATATGATTTGAATAAACGCCAAAATGTTAATACAATAAAACCATTAAACGCCATTAATTATTGAATTTGATTACGCCAAAAATCTTAAAAACCAAAAATTAAAACAATATTGGGAAAAGCGGAACAGAAAAACAGAAGATGAAATGACAAAAAAGCCCTTCCGCCCTTTTCTAAGCGGCGTGACACGTGTTGGGCCAGGAAGCGTTCTCACCGTACTCACACTTTTGAGCGTTTTCTCCCGATCCCGTTTCTATATATATATATATAGTGTGAGGTTCATTAGGGAACAGTGGGGAACCGACTCAAACGAACTCCGATTGGACTCATTCCAGCGGTGTTGGAACCGACTCGTCGAACCCTGACTAGGATCTCTTAACCCTAAATCATAACCCCTAAAAGACCATAGTACCGTCACATGCAAAGCATGTGAGGTAACTTAACTGAGTTTTTGGACGACGTTAGTTGTAAAGGTTATAAAACGTTACAAAACATGAACATAAAGGTTGGGTTTTACCGATTTCATCGTAAAAGATATGAAGTGCAGTTTAGGTATACCATAAAGGTTGATTTATGCAATTTAGTCTATATATATTAATTATTTAATAAAAATAATTCGAGCGAAACCGAGCGATCGATGAGCGAGCGGACCTTTGCTCATGCTTGGCTCGTTTTCAAATCGAATCGAGACGAGCGACTCATTTACAAACTGACCGGGAATCGAACGAGCATTTTTTGGACATTTTTCAAGCGATCATCGAGCAGTTTGGACAGCCCTATCCAAAACGCCAAAGAACCACTGAGCAACGAAAGAAGAAAACAACAAAATATGGTACAGATGGTTACTTTTTATGATGTTTGTTTGTAAAACTCCATATATCATGTAATATACTTTGATAGTTTGTTACTAAACACCAATACGTGTATCGTTTGTATAATATCGTTTGACTATATGAGAACGCCATTTTACATATATCATTTGTGTTGTTAAACGCCATGTAACATTTATGATTGTCTTATTGAACGCCATAGATCATTTCTGATTGTCTTATTGAACGCCATATATCATCTGTGTTATTAAACGTCATGTACCCTTTGTGCTATTAAACGCTGTATATCATTTTTGTTACTAACTCATAAGTTTGTGAATGAGTTAAACGCCATGTAAAAGTTATGTGTGGAAAATGTTTGTGCAAACACCATGAAAAACTACATTCCATGGAAATTAGTCTTGTTTTATAGGCAAAGAGGGGTTTAAGGTAACAATAAATGTGCACATCGGTAAGGCCCAAAACGCCAATAACAGGAAGGCCTTAAGTCAGGATATTGAGGTTGAGGAAGCACAATTTTTTCAGTTCAGTGGGGCTAGAGTTTTCTCAAGAGTAAAACCTACAAACTTAACTGCTTGGTTTATAAATCTGAATCAAAATCAAAGACAGGCAGTACACGACATGGAGTTTGGTGCTGCCCTCAAGATGAAAATAGACAGCTTACCCACAATGGTTAGGTACTGGTTGGTTGGAAATTATTATGAAAGAACAAAAATCTAAATGTTGGTAACCATACAATAAATATCAATGAAGAATTGATAAACTCTTTAACGGGTATACCGAATGGAGACGTGGCCGTGAAGGGAAAAAAGGTCAACAACTAATGACGAAGTAGTGGCTGAGTGGAGAGCACAGTTCAAAGGGACTGACTAGATTAACAGACCAAGTGTGAAGCTCTAATTTGATAACATCTTGCCTGAGATGGATAGCTTCGAGAGAAACTTCTGCCTAAATTTCCATGTAGCATTCTTTACTATAATTGGGCATGCAAGTGATAATGCGGTCGTAAACCAACAGTTCTTGCACAACATTAAACGAAATGTTCAAATAAACCAACTGAACTGGTGTGGTTATCTCATTCAATGCTTCCAACACGCCAAAACTACAGGGCCCTTGATTATACTTGCGGTAAGAAAAAAAATTCCATATACAATAGTTTGCACAAAATAACAATTTAAAAATTAAAAATGTCTTGTGTTACAGCTTTCCTTTTTTAATGATGCTTGCAATAGAAAAAAATTACAACGACAAAAAGGATTCCCGATTGAGTGGGTTACAACAAGAACTCTTGAAATGTTTGAGAGTGTACTAGTTAAAAGGAAATATGGTGGAGAGCCAAAATGTCATGATGGCAAAGAACTTAAAAAGAAAATTGTTAAGAAGGCTAAGGAAACACAGTTTCAAACAGTTGTTCATGAACAAGCCACACCCAAGACAGCATACAAAATGCAGGGTGTTGATGAAGAAGATGCTGATGGTGATGGTGATGATGTTGACAATGAAGATGAAGTTGATGTTGACAATGTTGATGAGCTTGCTGATAATGATTATGATGAGGTTGATGATGATGATGGTTTTGATCATGATGATCATTATGATTATGCTGAACTCGACCCTGAAGTTCAAAACGCCATGCAAATCAATGATGAGAATGAACATGCTTTCTATCGAAGGGTTGTGGATGAAGATGTAGAAAGTTAGAACAGGATGTTTGAAGTTACTGCATCAAGGAACCATGCTCTAGTCAGAGTACTAACACAGTATGAAGACCATGGTGCTGGTGAGAAACAACAAAACAATGAAGCTGAGGAAGTATGTTGTTCGAATAATAAGTTTAACAAAAAACACAAAACACCAAACTTAATAATTCCTTTTTTTATTTAATAGGCAATGGCTGAGAAGTTGGACAGGGATACAAAGAATTAGAAGACTGTTACAATAAATTGAGGACATTGTTAAATCAGTCAAAGATTGAACATCCAAACAGTCTCTTGGTACACATAAAATACTCACAATGTCTGACATTGTTAAAGAACATGTCAACATTTGTTGATGAAGACGCCAAGGAAGTGGCAGACAAGAGAGAAGGTGAAAATGAAGGTGAGGTTGAAAGGGAAGCTGATGTGTGTAAAATGCAACATATAAATTACATCAAATGAGACATAAAACTAACACTTTTTAGTACTAATGTTGGAAAAAGTGTGCTTTTGTCTTCCTTTTGAATTTACAGGACCAAATGAGCTTAAACGAGTAAAAGGAACAAATATACAGCAAAAACCAACATAAATACAAAGAAAAAGAATAAACGTGACATGCCCGACCCCTCGACAGCATCCCCAAGAGCAAAAACAACATATAGAAGGCTGACCACGGCCCGTGCCCACTGGACACGGGGGCGTGGTCAGATGTCTGCAGAAAGGACAAAGCTGTAGAAGCTTCTACGCCCACCACGGGGGCATGCCCAGCTTAGCACGGGGCGTGGTCAACGCTAAGATTCGCAGAATCTTCCAAAATCTTGGTAGTACAGATACGCTACTGCCCACGGGGCCGTGCCTAGCGAACACGGGCCGTGTGGAGCCCAATGCTGACAAAAGCATTTAATGAAGGAAGAGAAAAGGGATGGCCACAGGGGCATGTCCGCTGGACACAGGGCTGTGGCTGGGCTTCTGCTCAGGCTATAAATAGGGGTGTTTGGTTCACTTCAAAGGCATCCCTTGGCAAACCACTACTCTCCCACTTTGCCACCACTCCACCACCAACACCCACCACCATCATCCACCTTTAGAGTGTGTAGTAGTCTCGGGATCCAAGATTGATAGTAAGAGTTCTTGTCAATCAAAGGCCATGTTTGGCTAAGTCTCTTACATCACTTGGTGAAGATAAGTCTTTAATGTATTACTTTTGATTTTTAATCTTTTCGCACTTTTTATTTGGTTTTGTACTAATGACTTTAATAACTAGTTTCTTATGTTGAATGTGAAACTTCTTTATCATTTGTCTGTGGTGTCTTGGCATTACTTTACTGTCTATATAAAGTAAAAGATTTACACCATTCATATCTCTACGGTCTATGTAGAGATATTTTGGCTACCTAGTCGGGGGTTAAGGGAATGGTTTAGTAAGGTTCTTGCCTTGTTCAGTGTATAGATCCTACAAGGACCTGGGTCAAGCTTACTAGGACCTCCTTCAATACCCACTGGTATTGGATGGCGTGGGTGCGAATGGCTTGATCCCCTCATATGTAAACTACTATTAATACATTAAACCGACTACTTGGGATTGTATCCCTGCTGACTCAAACCACTTAGCCAAGGGTAATGTCACCTTCAAAAAAGGGGCCTACCAATTTTCGTATTGATAACTTAATTAATTGTCTTTCAATATTCCGACCCTTTGGGATTGTATCCTTGCTGACTCAAACCACTGGGTTGAGGGTAACGTCACCTTCAAAAGAGGGGCCTACTACTATAACTAAGATAATCTCTTAAAAAGTGCAAAAGTGCGGAAATCATCAAAGGATACATTAAAGGCGAGTCGGATCCAAATGATTCATCTTGTCTATCTATTTTTATTTATTTTTATTTCTGCATTTTTTGTTTTTGTTTTTCATGTTTAAAACCTTTTCTCAAAAATTTTAGATTGATTAGACGTTGAGGATAAACCGGTACTAAAAGCTCTTGTGTCCTTGTACGACCTCGGTATCTTACCAACGCTATACTACGCTCACGATGGGTACACTTGCCCAAGTGTGTGTTTAGTGTTAGTAGAATATTGTGTTTTATAAATTTAAAACTTGACTAATGCGTAAAATGGGCTTAAAATATCAATAAAATCATAACACACCTAACGTACACCAAGTTTTTGGCGCCGTTGCCGGAGACACAAGGATTTTAAGAAAGCTTAAAATCGACGACCTAATCATTTTTCAAAAACCTTTTTAAAACTGCGCGCACATTTTTACTTTTTTTGAAATTTTTGCATTACAGTATTCTGAACACGGGGCCGTGCTCATTGAACACGCCCCCGTGCTGCATAAAATTAACAAAACACCCAGATACAGAGTCTCAACACGGGGCCGTGTTCGCTGAACACGCCCCCGTGCTGAATTAAACCAGTTGCATTTTTCAAAACACCCAGATACAGGATCTGACCCCGGCCCGTGCTCATTGAACACGGGGCCGTGGTGAGCCTCTGTTTCCGTTTTTATTTTTGTTTTATGGTCCGAAGACTCTTTTGTGGTCTGCTGAGTGATTCTTATGGAAACTACCACTATGAAGAGGATGATTATGAAGAAGAGTATTGAACCATTTGTGGTAATCCGCACTCGGTACAATATTATGACCTCTTTGAACCATCCACTTTGTACACGTACCATGTGGAGCCCAGGTATGAGCCAACCACTTCATACACACGCTATGAAGAGCAAAGGTATGAACCTTCTCCCTCATATTCATATCTTGAAGAACCAAGGTATGAGCCTTCATACTCATATTTTAAAGAACCAAGGTATGAATCATCTCCTTCATATACTCACTATGAGGACCACTGGTGTGAAAAACCCACCTCATGTGGGTATTATGAAGAACCGAGTTACGACCCTTATCCATCATATACTTACAATGAGGAACAATTGTATTAACCATCTACCTCATATGAGTACTATGAGGAACCAAGGGTCGAACTTCCGAATTCAAGCTATGGGGATCCTTATTCCGCTCACTTTGACGAACCACCAATTATCCTCCCCGTAGCCGAAAAATAATAGAACACCTCAAAACTATCGAGCGCTACATTAAAGAATCCCGC
Organism: Helianthus tuberosus; assembly: GCA_030545235.1. Taxonomy (NCBI): domain Eukaryota; kingdom Viridiplantae; phylum Streptophyta; class Magnoliopsida; order Asterales; family Asteraceae; genus Helianthus; species Helianthus tuberosus. The sequence continues at coordinate 14,364 of JARYGA010029374.1, forward strand.
GCAAGGGAAGAGGAATCCCGCATGAGGGAAGAGGTAATTAGTACTAAAGAGGTGATAGTAGAAGAGGTAAAAATGGAAGAACAAGTAAGTGAAAAACCGACGCATGAACTAAACAACGAAAAAGGTGAATCCGACAACGTTAAAATTCAAAAAGAGTCTAATTTTCAAGAAATCAATCTCTTATCACCTTCTTTCGAAAACCATTGTTTGGTACCTACTCATGCTAAGTTTTTAAAAGAGTTAAACACTAACACTAAAATTGACGAAACGGTAAGCATTAAGTTAACAAATGATCAAACTACGCTAATAAAAGATGATCCATTTGAAACTAACATTACACTGGTTCCATGTTTTTTTCAAAATTCCTTTTTAGTAATATCACAATTGATAAAGATCTTTGTGTTAATATAATGCCAAACTACATTTTCGAAAAATTAAGTATTGGTGATTTTTCTCTACTCCAAATACCCATTTTTCTTTCTAGTCGGAAAATAATAAAATCTATGGGAGTAGTTGAAGATGTGTTAGTCCAAACAAATCAAATGGTAGTCCCAACCGACTTTGTCATCCTTGATGACGCTCTGCTTGTATTGAGACAACCTTTTGTGAAAACCCACAAATATTTAATTAATCGGAAGCAAACAACTTACCCATTCAATTAGGGGCTTTCAAAAGAAGTGTCGATCTTGAACGATCAATGAATTATCTAATCGACAATGACGACCCCTAATTGAATATGAAGATGAACCACCCGACACGGAAGAAGAAATCGACCACTTTGTCGAAGAAGAGGTCGTCATTGAACAAACCTTATTGGTTCTTGAACAAAATGAGTAACCAAATAAGGAGTCTCCTAAAGACCCAACACTTGAGCTCAAAGAACTCCTAAAAGGTTTGGAATATGTTTTTCTCGACAAGGATGGTAAGCTACCTGTAATTATTTCGTCAAACTTAACTAGTGTAGAAAAAGAAAAATTAATCACACTTTTGAAAAAACACAAAAACGCGATCGCTTGGAAGCTTGTAGATAATAAAGGAATAAGCCCTTCCATGTGCACGCACAAATTTTTAATGAATGATGACTATAAATCGGTAATACAACCACAACGTTGAGTAAATCCAAATGTCTAAGAAGTGGTTAAAAATGAAGTCATCAAATTACTTGACGCCGGACTTATCTACCCGATTTATGATAGTCCTTGGGTAAGCCTCGTCCAAGTAGTTCCTAAGAAAGGAGGTATGACGGTGGTCACTAACGAAAAAAATGAGTTAATACCAACAAGAACCGTCACCGGATGGAGAGTGTGTATAGATTATCGTCGATTGAATGAGGCAACAATGAAAGATCATTTTCCCTTACCTTTTATTAATCAAATGTTAGAAAGATTGTCCGGTCACAAGTTTTATTGTTTTTTAGATGGTTTTTCAGGTTACTTTCAGATACCGATAGCTCCCGAAGACCAAGAAAAGGCAACATTCACATGTCCCTATGGAACTTTTGCTTATCGACGCATGCCTTTTGGTCTATGTAATGCCCCTGCAACTTTTCAACGTTGCATGGTGGCCATCTTCCATGATATGATAGAAAAGACTATGAAAGTCTTCATGGACGACTTTTCTATCTTAGGAGATTCATATGACCAATGCCTCGATAACCTTGAACGAATGCTATCCCGATGTGAGGAAACTAACCTCGCCCTTAATTGGAAAAAATGCCACTTCATGGTAATGGAGGGAATAGTACTCGGTCATAAAATCTCAAGCGAAGGAATGGAGGTTGATCGGGCTAAAATAGACACTATTTCCCGATTACCACCCCATCCTCCGTTAGAGCCATCAGAAGTTTCTTAGGGCATGCCAGATTTTATAGATGATTTATCAAAGACTTTTCTAAAATCTCAAGACCTCTAACAAAATTACTTGAAAAAGATGCACCATTCATCTTTGACAAGGACTGCAACCAAGCATTTCTAACACTAAAAGAAATGCTAGTCAATGCATCTATCATGATAGCGCCTGATTGGAAATTACCTTTCGAAATCATGTGCGATGCAAGTGACTTTGCAGTTGGAGCTGTCTTGGGACAAAGAAAAGGTAAGCATTTTCACCCAATATATTACGCTAGTAAAACACTTAACGATGCACAAGAAAATTACACAACAACTGAAAAAGAATTACTAGCTGTAGTATTTGCTTTTGATAAATTCCGTTCTTATCTTGTTCTTTCGAAAACAATGGTTTATACAGACCATGCAGCCATTCGTTATCTCTTTAAGAAACAGGATGCCAAACCACGTTTAATCAGATGGATTCTACTCCTCCAAGAATTCGACATTGAAATAAAAGACAAAAGAGGAGCAGAAAACACCGCTGAAGATCATCTATCCAAATTGGAAGATCTGGCTTTGGAAGCAACTAGGGACGAGCTCATCAATGAAAAATTCCCAGCGGAGTCCTAAGAAATGGTGTAATACCGAGAAGAGCCATGGTACGCCGACTATGCCAACTACCTAGCTAGTGGAATAGTCGCAAAAGGATGGTCGCTTCATCAAACAAAAAAGTTCTTTGCTGATGTAAAACATTATTTTTGGGAAGATCCTTCTCTTTTCAAAATGTGTGCCGACCAACTTATCCGACGATGCGTACATGGTGGTGAAGCAAGAAAAATTCTCAGCTATTGTCATGAAGGTCCATATGGAGGACATCATGGTGACGCTAGTACCGCACGAAAGATATTTGATTCAGGATTCTATTGGCCAACCATTTACAAAGACACCCAAAGTCTTATCAAGACATGTGATGCATGCCAACGATCAGGTAATATTTCTTCCAAAAATGAAATGCCACAAAATGGCATTCTTGTTTGTGAAATTTTTGATGTGTGGGGACTCGACTTTATGGGACCTTTCTCACCGTCAAAAGGAAACAAATATATACCTGTGGCAGTGGATTACTTATCAAAATGGGCCGAAGCCGAAGCTCTTCCAACAAATGATGGAAGAGTTGTGGTAAGATTCCTGAAATGATTATTTTCTCGTTTTGGAACTCCAAAAGTGTTAATAAGTGATAGGGGTGCCCATTTTTGTAATCATCAACTTGAAATTTTTTTAACAAGATATGGGGTCTATCACCGGATCTCAACGGCATATCACCCTTAAACAAATGGATAAGCCAAAGCGACAAATCGAGGTTTAAAGAGAATACTTGAATAACCGTAGGGTTAAATAAAAAGGAATGGGCCGATAAATTAGATGACGCTTTATGGGCTTTTCGAACCGCATATGAAACAACCATAGGTACCACCCCATATAAGATTGTCTATGGAAAAAGTTGTTATTTGCCAGTAGAAATAGCACACAAAGCCTACTGGGCAATAAAAAACGTAAACTTAGACATAGAAACTGCCAGTAAAAATCGATTTCGTCAATTAAATGAATTAGACGAATTAAGGAATCACGCCTAATCTAACTTCGAAATTTATAAGGAAAAAATGAAAAATTTGTATGATAAACACATTAAACCTAATGAATTTCGGGTAGGAGATCAAGGTCTATTGTTTAATTCACGACTTCGATTATTTCCCAGTAATTAATGTCAAGTTGGTCTGGACCTTTTTCTATCACCCATATTTTTCCACACGGTGCAATTGAAATTAAATCTCGGAATGGAATTCCATTCAAAGTCAATGGACAACGGCTAAAGCTTTATCAAGGGTTCATTGAGGATGAAGAGGAAGAGATCACGCTACAAGCGGTCGAGGAATGAACGAAGGTTTGTGCACCAACGTCATATCTTGTAGGTAATAGACGTCGGGAAAGCTTCTAAAATCGGTAAGATTTCTAAAACCAAGTTTCGGGAAACAGGTCACTCACACGTACACTAAATATATATATATATATGTGTGTGTGTGTGTGTGTGTGTTCAGTTTTTACCCGCCCACGGGGCCGTGGTCGGCTACTATCGGGCATAAAACGCTCTTTTTCTTCTCATTTTCATTTCCCCACGACCCGTTTCCCCCAAAAACTCAACCGTAAATCTCTGCAGATTTTTACGTCTTTTCTCAATCCTACGACAACAAGGTATGATTTTATCATCTTTTGTAGTTAGTTTAACAATTTGCATGTAGTTTAACATCAAAAATTTGGGAAAAAATCTAGGGTTCTTGAACTTGAATCGAACCAAACCTCAAATTTTTGCTTAGATCTGTTAGCATTAGTATAGTTGCATGTTATAGGAAGTAAATCAACTAAAGTTGTTTGTGGATTTTCCCAATTTCGAACAAAAACCTCAAACCCTTGTTTTTTAACCGAAAAAAATGAAATTGAAGGGGTAAACAATTTGTTTTCGAAAAAACGGCACTTGGGGTTTCATTTTCGGGGAAAACCGCCCCTACTCAACCAAAAATTTTCATGTTTTCGAAACGGGGTCGAAAAATGGGATTTTTGGAAACAGAGCCCTGACCACGGGGGCGTGGTCAGCGAACACGGGGGCGTGGCCAGCAAAATTCAGTCGAACATGGGGCGTGGCCAGTGGCCACGGGGCCGTGTCCAACTTGTTGTTTTAAGTTTTCTTTGAATATTTACTGTCTCATGCTAATTGTTTTGTGTTTTCTTTCAGATGGCCAGCAAATTCACAAAGTTCAAGCCCAATGAATGGAACTATCAAGCACGCCTTGATGTTCTCAAGACAAGGCCCGAGGAAATCCCAAGACAAGTATGCCTCGAGACCCTGGAAGCTATGGGGCAACTTGACCATTTCAACACCCTGGTCATGGGTCCACTACGGGTGGCCCTCTGCACTAGACTCCATGCGGTCCACGAATATAGCATGGAGTTCTATAGCACATTCGCTTTCAAAGCTAAAGCGGAGCCGTTTAATGGAGAAGGGGTTGAATTCTGGTGTGCGGTGGAGATGCTTTCGATCTCTATTGCACAGTTTGGGTGCAAATTGGTTTGTTTTCCGAAGAGGATGTCGGCGAAGAAGAATACCCAGGTGGTCTCCGTGAGGTCTCGACCAACATGCGTCAGATGACATGGTCTCAAATCAGGGAAGTTCCATATGATCCAAGCCAAACCAAAAGTTCTCAGTTGCGGGACCCTCTCTACCGCTACATTCATAGGGTCCTTAGCAACTCCCTCAGCCAAAGGCGTGATAGCACCGGTGTTGTCAACCTACGTGATCTGACAGTCTTATACTGCATCCACAACCGTGTCCCTCTTGATGTCCCACACCTGCTCCTCCGAAACATGCATCTAAATCAACTAGCTTCCTCCCAGAAACCTATCTTAT
>JARYGA010029375.1:0-49249 GCA_030545235.1 Helianthus tuberosus
CAGATCATCTTTCACGCTTGGAGGACCCAGCTTTGGATGCAACCAGGGACGAGCAAATCATTGAAAAGTTCCTAACGGAATCCCTGGAAATGGTGGAGTACCGAGAAGAGCCATGGTACGCCGACTATGCTAACTACCTAGCTAGCGGTATAGTCGCAAAAGGATGGCCACGTCATCAATGAAAGAAATTCTTTGCCGATGTAAAGCATTATTTTTGGGAAGATCCTTATCTTTTCAAAATGTGTGCTGATCAACTCATCCGTCGATGCGTACATGGTCGTGAAGCAAGAAGAATTCTTCGTCAGTGTCATGAAGGTCCATACGGAGGATATCATGGTGCCACTAGTACCACACCAAAGGTATTTGATTCAGGATTTTATTGGCGAACCATTTACAAAGACGCCCAAAGTCTTGTCAAGACATGTGATGCTTGCCAAAGAACAGGTAATATTTCTTCCAAAAACGAAATGCCACAAAATGGCATTCTTGTTTGTGATATTTTTGATATGTGGGGACTCGACTTTATGGGACCTTTCCCACCGTCAAAAGGAAACAAATATATACTTGTGGCAGTAGATAACTTGTCTAAATGGGCCAAGGCCGAGGCACTTCCAACAAATGACGGAAGAGTCGTGGTAAGATTCCTGAAAAGATTATTCTCTCGTTTTGTGTAGGATCGTTTGCACGACCAAACGAGTCGTTCAGAAGAGATCTCGTCCAATGCGAAAGGCGGAATCAGACGTATCGGAGTTATTTCAGCTGATTTGCACTTAGAATCACTTAAATTGTCTCTTGTATTGATATCAGATCCTTTTACAATGCTGGAGACACTTCGGCAAAGCTTCGCTACCGGAATTCAAACATTTTAAAAGAATTGAACAAGGCACCTATTTATAGGCAAGCCCATTTCGCACGAGATGGCTCACACGAAATGACCATCTTCATTTCGCACGAAATGGACATCTCCATTTCGTGCGAAATGGCTCACACCTATACATTTCTCGTTTTCTCGTAAATCGTGCCCTGATCTATCTAATCTAATACAATACTCGATACAAGACGAAGTCGACAGACATATGCACCAACAGACTCCCCCTTGGATGTTGACGAAGTCTTTAGTGTCGAGTCTTTGGTATGTCACATCTTCAGTATTTATCAGTCTTCTCGCTCTCTACAAAGAATTCTCCATTGTAAGCATCCTCAATCAATCTCTTTCTCTCTTTTCCAGAATCTCAACCTGTCTCTATCTTCTCTTGATCAGATCTCTTGATTCTTTAAGTTCTTCAGCATCAGCAGCTTGCGTGAACAACAAGATTCAAACCTGGCTCTTGCATCTTCAGACTCCCTCTTGACTGTCTTCAGACTCCCCCTTTCGATAAGCTGGTATCACAGTCTGGAATTCTCGTTCTAGGATCGGAAGCCTGGCTCTTATAACTTTTACAGGTTCTAAGATCGTAACCTGGCTTTACCTGAACAATTCTCTACCTAAAAGTTAAATTCGAAATTCTTACGTTTTGGGTAGAAACTACTAGAGATATTTTCAATTTAACATAATTTCACATTTATGCTCTCTGTTTTGACCACTTGTCAAAATCAATTCTCAAAACATCACTTGTTAGATTATGACATTTCTCAAATTTTCTCAAACTTTTAACTTCACTTTTCATCTTAAACACACTCTCCCAAACCTGTTGTTCATCATGTTTAGCACTCAGAATTTTGAAAAATAGCTTTTCAACATCAGTTTTCGAAAATAAGATGAAATAAAATATTTTTAATTTTTCAAAATTTATGCTAAAACACTCCGAAAATCTTTTTGGATTTTGTTTTTAGAGAAAAGCAGTAAAGAAATATTTACAGACAATATTTTTGTGAGTTTGTGTAAGAGGATCATATCAGTTTTTGAGACCAATCACTAACACCATTAAGCTTTAAACATTTTAAGTTCTAAACGATTCACTTAGATTGTCAGTATACTGATCCACTTAAATTTTCACACAAATTTCAACTGTTTGGAGATACGAGATTAATGTTTTAAGCACTTAAACTTATTCGCGTGTCCCACCTCAGAATATACTCCCGTATCCAGACTCCTATATTCAGTCTTACAGGTGAATGTACACTAATGATATCTGTAAGGGGTTAAAAGCGAGACCATGAGAGCTCAGGCTATTGCTTCCGCAAAATCAGAGAGATGATGGTTCGACTTTAGGTGTGTTCCCTTTAGAGAATCTTTTCTTCAACAGCACATGATTAGCATTTTTCAATGTATCATCATTTTTATGCTGAGGGCGGGCTTTATGAATAAAGCTGTGTAAAGTATTATACGAGGACTAGGCTATTTCTCCCGCAAAATCAGAAGTCCTGGTATAATACCCCAGATATAACCACGCACAAAGACCTAGTATGTCAGAAATAGAAAGCCTTTCAAACAAGATTTCGGGAGTTACCCATATATCCGAGAGATGTTCCCCACGAGATAAGTAAGTTTGATATTTAGGTTTATATCTCGAAAACAATCTACTGAATGTGTAAAAACCTACTGGCATATCATCAGTGAGATCATTTATCACATTTTAACTTTCCAATTCTTTACTGTACTGTAATTGTCTACGGATGTACTATCATTTCCTCTTTTTTACAACAAAACTCATTTTGAATTTTATCATGTTTTTGGCTTTTTCAAATTTTCTAATGTTTTTGGATTTTGAAATTTCTTACTCCCCTTAAAATTCAAAATCATTTAAAGAAAATTTGAAAACAAACTGTATAAATAAAGTGACAATTGTTGTGAATTGCTTCAAAACGCCATCCACTTGGCATAAACAATCAGAACTCCCCCTGACAACAAACTATTTTCCCATTATGATTTCAAAACTGTTGGTGCATACGTCTGTCGACTTCGTCTTGTATCGAGTCTTGTAATAGGTTTGATAGATCAAGTCACATAGAACGAGAAAAACTGGAAACTGGCCAAAACAAGTCAGTTCACATGAACTGGACAAGGTCACTTCATGTGGACTGGAACATGTTCACTTCATGTGGACTGGAACATGTTCACTCCATGTGGACTGGAACATGTCCACTTCATGTGGAGTGTCTGGCCTATATATAGTGAGCTTGAGTCTTTCATTTGTAACTTGGTCATTCCGGTAGTGAAGTGATATTCGCTAATTTACACATATTTTAGTCCCCCATTTTATCCCCATTTTATGCGTTTTCGGCCGTAAAACCATCATTCGGATGCTTAATCATCTACACTTTTGTTTACAGGCCTAAAACAACATACCAGACAAGATGATAGCGAAAACGAGGACTTTCCGGACGAAACGACGAAGCTGTGAACCTTCTGTTAGAATTCTGACCTGGGCGAGTGGAACGGTCGTGCGACCTAATGCACGACCGTGCATCTCCGACAAAACTAGCCTAGTCCGGCAATGAACGAGGGTGCGACTTGGCGTGCAAGGCAATCCCGGTGACGCATGGTCGTGCGTCTGATTGCACCCCTTGCGGATGCGATGACCAGCCAAACGCCGGAACTGAACGACCAGTGCAGCAGTCCATGCAACAAGAACCCGGAAACGCACGGTCGTGTCATGGGAAGAACGGTCGTGCGAGACCGAAGACCGGTCAAGATCTGATGACGTCATGCAGTATGGTGCACCATACCTCCCATAATTCAAAAAGTGAACGGTCGTGCAACAGGACGCACGGCCGTGCGACTTCGAAATTATATAAAAACTTGCAGAAACATTCTGCTCGGAACTCTGGACATTTTGGAAGCGATTCTGGCGATTTTCAGGCTCCGGAGGCTTCTGCTTTCACCCGGATTCAAGCCACATTGTGCCGATTAGCTTCGTTATCTTCCAGATTCTTAATCTTATGCTTGTTTATGGTTTGGTTTTCTAATCTTTCCATGATTTTGTTAATCTTTCAAGCATTTAGATTAATGTTTATGTATTATTGTAGCCTTTGGGCAAAAACACAACAATCCCTTGCTTGATTATAACCATTAGTATGTTAATCTTTGTTTGTAACGATACTTGGAAGTATTTTCTATGTTAATCTTTGATGATTAGTTTGCAACCTTGTTATTGATATTGATTTCTTGATTATAAGTAATTTTGTTGGATGATTGGTATTTGGTTAGTTAAGATAGTTGAAAAATGAAGCTTAATTAATCTTGTATTAGTAAACTTTAAACTTGGTTAACTAGTTTAGCTTGGTTAAAATGTGTGCACCATGATACTAGAAATGGTTAGTGGTTTAATAAAATGTAATTATTATTAATCAAGAAAGCTTGCCGTCACGTAAGGACCTTAACGGGTTAAATGGTGTCGTTATAAATTCTTGCCATGATTTGTTAGCTTAGTTAGTAGTTTAGGCCAAAATTGCTTTCTTGGTGAATTTATGTGCAAGATTTGTAAAATGAACTCGGTTGTGATTTAATCTAGTTTATGCTTGTCTCGGTGGTTGCATTGTGTTTATCGGTGTCGCTTTCCTTGATTAAGTGCGGTTAGAAAACTCCTAACGGATGACTAACTTATTTTTAAGAGATTTTCATAGACATTTATCAATTGCACGTTAAAGAACAATTTTAGGTGGTTAAAGTGTGTTTATCGTTTTAGCTTTCCGAATGATTGTCATGTTAGGATTCCCGAAAGGGATACTAATTGTCTTAAAATGGAAAATTGACCGAATGCTTCTAGTGCCAAAACCGACTTAGTTGACATACTTTGGTTGTGTATTAAGCAAGGCTATTTATCTATTTTCTACTATGTTTTATAAGTATTTGTTTATGCTTACTTTAGTTTATTAAAAATCAAACAACTTATGTTTTTACCGATAGTTTAGTGACAAAGGTCTAGTATTATTTCTCCGCCCATTTCCTTGGATCGATACTTGGTTCTTACCGATACTTTACTACATATATGACGGGGTACACTTGCCTCTTTCGTGTGTGTTTTGATGTTAAAGTAATAATCACTTTTATAAATTTAAAACCAAATCGTGTGTAATTTCAATGCTATATTATGTATATATACGCACACGTCAAGTTTTTGGCGCCGTTGCCGGGGAAATGGCAAGCTTTAGGAACGACCCGAGTCATTGTTTTATCGGTGTATATACTTGTTAATATTTGTGAATATTTTCTTGATTATTTATTTGTTTATTTATGTGTTAATATTTCTTGCTTTTATTTCATTTTATTCATTTTCGAGATTATTTTGTACACTTGTAAATTTTTGTTCCATTTATTTAATCCGGATTTATTTATTTATTTATTCTTGGAGTTTTCGGCTTTTAAAAATCATTTTTATACTTGCCGATTCGATTATTTTTATTGTGTTGATTTTTATAAAATTTCGGGCCCATTTTCGGATTTTTATAAAATTTTCAGCCCATTTTAAATAATATTCTGTTTCTTTTCAGCAAAAAAAAACAGCATTATTATATTAATAAAATATTCATTGTGTCAATTTTTCGTTTGCAGGTTGATGTTCTCGACCCCCGCTCCAGAAGTTGTTGAACCGTCAGACGAGCCCTAGCGTGATCTGAGGAGACGTCTTCGCGTGAGAGGGCGTGCGGTTGGGCTACTGCTCGCAGCTGGTGAGCAGGAGTAGGTGGTACCCGCTGAAGCCGAGGGCTCAGGGGCAGCAGGAGTCAGAACCATGGAGGACGATGAGCGACCTTTGAATGAGACAAATCAGCCCGGAAGGGCAGGCCTGGAGCCGAGTATCCTTCAGCCTACTATTGATGCACCTACTTTTGAAATTAGATCTAATATTATTAACATGGTGCAGAATTCAGTACAGTTTGACGGACGTGAGCGTGAGGATCCCGGGAGGCATATTGCTGCTTTTCTTGCTATTTGTTCGACATTTAGGATCACAGGTGTTTCGGAGGATGCAATTCGGTTGAGATTGTTTCCTTTCTCGTTGCGTGACAAAGCTAGAGCTTGGCTTATGTCACTTCCAGCCGGGTCCATCAGGACCTGGAATCAGTTGGCGGAGCAGTTTATGCAGAAATATTTTCCACCTGAGAAAACAAACAAGCTACGGAACCGGATTGTTTCCTTTCGCCAGGACGAGGGAGAGTCATTGCATGTGGCCTGGGAGAGATTTAAAGATTTGTTGATAGATGTTCCACATCATGGCTTCTCCAAGAGATAGCTGGTCTTGACGTTCTATCAGGGGCTCAGTTACAACACGCAGGAGCGATTAGACGTGAATGCAGGAGGCGATCTAGGAACTAAGACGCCGACTGAAGCGTATGATATCATAGAAAAAGCTGCGTTGAAATCCAGCTCGCGTCGGGAAGGAGATAGAGGCCAGGCAACATCATCATCATCTCGCGCAGGAGTTCATGCCGTAGATGACTATACGGCCATTACTGCACAAATCTCAGCTCTTGCATCGAGATTCGACAGGTCCCAGATGATTGCGCAAGCTAGCTCGGGATGTGACCAGTGTGGAGTGTCGCACGAGCCTGGTGCATGTTTTCAGGGAGTCGTATACGAGGGCCACGAAGAAGTAGATTTTGTAAGTAATCAGGTGAGGCCGCAGAACAACCCGTTCAGCAACACCTATAATCCCGGATGGAGAAATCACCCGAATTTTGGGTGGCGAGCGAACATAGGTAATTAGAACCCACTGGGGTTCACTCAGCGCGCTCCAGCGCCACAGCAGGGTTAGGGTCAGTAGTTCCAGCAATACAACCAACCTTACCAGCAGCGTCCATACTCGTATCAAAATCAGGGCACTGGGAGTAGTTCCCAGCAGCAGGCCCCTCAGTCTAGTTCCAAGCTGGAGGATATGATGGCTCAGCTTCTTACTAGCTCCTCGAGCGCGAATCAGTTGGCTGAAAAACGCTACCAACAGAGCGATGATCGTTTTCTTTCTCATGAGGGGGAAATGAGGAGTCACAAAGCCTCGATTCAAAATATCGAGAATCAGGTTGGTCAGCTGGCGCAGATGATGTCAAAAAGACCCCCGGGTGGTCTTCTGGGAAATACAGAACCAAACCCGGGTGGGCATGTGAATGCGATCATGACCAGGAGTGGAAAAACTATCGGACACGTCATATCGGACTCATCACCGATCACTGAAGCGGTCCCGACTGACACACCGGACGAGGTGCAAGCCAGGCTACGCCCAGCAAGTACAGCACAAGTCCAGGAGCCGGTCAAAGATTACACTCCCGTAGTACCTTATCCAGGCAGGCTGAAGAAGCAGAAGAATGACGAACAATACGGTAAGTTCCTTAAGTTGTTTAAGCAACTACACATTAATATACCGTTTGTTGAAGCCTTGGCCCAGATGCCAAAGTATGCGAAATTCCTTAAGGATATCCTCTCGAATAAACAGAAGCTCGAGGATATATCATGTGTGGTGATGAATGAAACTTGTTCTGCCGTTCTACAAAACCGTTTGCCCATGAAAATGGGAGATCCGGGTAGTTTTACGCTTCCGTGTTTGATTGGAAACATGTCTGTTAGCCATGCATTGGCTGACTTGGGAGCGAGTATCAACCTTATGCCATATAAGGTTTATACTAAACTGGATCTGGGTGAGCCGTCACCTACTAGGATGAGCATTTGGTTGGCAGACCGTTCAATCAAGTATCCGCGTGGATTTGTGGAAAACATGCTTGTAAAAATCGATAAATTTTTTTCCCCGTGGATTTTGTTATTCTTGACATGGACGAAGATTCAAGAGTACCTTTGATACTTGGACGCCCGTTCCTCAATACTGCGAGGACGATTGTTGATGTGGCAGCTGGCCAGATCACACTCCGAGTGAATGACGAGCACGTGACATTCGATATTAAAAGATCGGTGCAGCATCCGCAAAGTCACGATGACAAGCTTTATTATGTCGACATTGTCGATGCATGTGTGTTCTCTCATTTTCAAGGTACTGTTGACGAGATTGATTCGGACACACGTCTGTCGTGTGGGGACCTGATTGGCATTACGCAGGAGGGCCACGATTTCGAGCAGCCAGTCTATCAGATTGGTGACGATGGTTCCCAGAGTCCGGAGAGATTTCTTGAAATTATCCATGTAGAAGAAGAGAAAGCAAAACCGTCGGTTGAAGATCCGCCGTCTTTGGAGTTAAAAGAACTCCCGCCACATCTCGAGTATACATTTCTTGACGAGGAGCATCGCTTACCGGTCATAATTTCGGCATCATTGGAAAAAGAAGAGAAAAATCAGCTTCTCGAGGTTCTGAGACTTCATAAGAGCATGGAAAATCATGGATATCAAAGGCATCAATCCTTCTTTTTGTACTCACAAGATTCTGATGGAAGACGAGTACAAGCCGTGTGCACAGCATCAGAGGCGTTTAAATCCGAATATGTAGGACGTGGTGAAGAAAGAAGTGATTAAGTTGTTGGATGCCGGGATGATTTATCCTATATCCGACTCTGTGTGGGTGAGTCCAGTGCAGGTTGTACCTAAGAAAGGTGGTATGACTGTAGTCTCAAATGATAGGAATGAGCTAATTGCTACCCGTACCATCACTGAGTGGCGATTTTGCATTGATTACCGCAAACTCAACGATGCCACTCGTAAGGATCACTTCCCGCTTCCATTCATCGACCAGATGTTGGAACGTAATTCGGGGAAGTTGTATTATTGTTTCTTGGACGTGTTCTCTGGATACTTTCAGATTCCTATCGCTCCTGAGGATCAGGAGAAGACTACCTTTATCTGCCCCTTCGGCACATTCACCTACCGGCGGATGCCTTTTGGGTTGTGTAATGCACCAGCGACCTTCCAAAGGTGCATGGTTGCAATTTTCCATGACATGATCGAGGATTCTATGGAAGTTTTCATGGATGATTTTTCGGTATTTAGGGATTCCTTCGATCATTGCTTGGAAAATTTGAAAAAGATGTTGAAGAGGTGCGAGGAGACGAATCTGGTCTTGAACTGGGAAAAGTGCCACTTCATGGTGAAGGAGGGCATAGTTCTGGGCCATAAGATTTCTCATGCTGGTATGGAAGTCGATCCAGCTAAAGTCGATGTTATTTCACGACTTCCGCCTCCCACCTCTGTGAGAGCGATACGGAGCTTTCTTGGTCATGCGGGGTTCTATCGGCGATTCATAAAGGACTTTTCAAAAATCGCTAGACCCATGACCCGTTTGTTGGAGAAAGACGCTCCATTCATATTTGGAGATGATTGCTTGAGGGTTTTTGACCTTCTCAAGCAAAAGTTGATTGAGGCCCCTATTTTAGTTGCACCGGACTGGAGTTTGCCGTTTGAAATTACGTGCGACGCGAGCGATTACGCTATAGGGGCCGTTTTAGGGCAGAAAAAGGAAAAGCACTTTCACCCGATCTATTATGCGAGCAAGACTCTTCACGACGCTCATGAGCACTACACCACGACTGAAAAAGAGCTCTTGGCAGTTGTTTTTGCATTTAACAAATTTAGATCGTATTTGGTGCTTTCGAAAACCGTTGTGTATACTGATCACGCAGCCATCAGATATCTCTTCAGCAAACAGGACGCTAAATCGCGTCTAATCAGATGGATCTTGTTGCTGCAAGAGTTTGATATTGAAATTCAAGACAAAAAGGGTGTGTTAAATGTAGCGGCTGACCATCTATCTCGGTTAGAGCATGGAGACATCGAGGACTCGCGTTGGGATTCAATCAATGACAATTTCCCACACGAGTCGTTGATGAGTGTTGAGATATGCGATGAGTCACCTTGGTTCGCCGACTTCGCGAACTACCTTGGTTGCGGGATTCTAATTAAAGGGTTGACTCACCAGCAAAAGAGGAAATTCTTTTCGGATGTCAAGCACTACATTTGGGACGATCCTTTCTTATTCAGGGTGGGTGCTGATCAGATGATTAGAAGATGTGTATCAGGGAAAGAGGCGACCGATATTCTGCGCCATTGTCACGAGGGACCTACTGGAGGCCACCATGGAGCCAAGTTCACCGCCAAGAAGGTGTTGGATTCCAGGTTTTATTGGCCAACTATTTTTCGTGACGCGCAGAGTTGGGTAAAAGCGTGCGATGCTTGTCTGAAGGCGACGAATATATCGGCACGCGACGAAATACCCCAGAACTGGATACAAGTTTGTGAAGTCTTTGACATTTGGGGGATAGACTTCATGGGACCGTTTCCCCCCTCACGAGGTAACAAGTACATCCTTGTCGTAGTTGACTATGTATCAAAGTGGACGGAGGCACAGGCCTTACCCACAAATGACGCCATGGTGGTCGTGAGATTCTTGAAAAGTTTGTTCGCCTGATTTGGCGCTCCGAAAGCGCTTATTAGTGACAGAGGGACTCATTTCTGTAATACACAGCTTGAAAAGGCTTTGTCCCGTTACGGTGTGCATCACCGTTTGTCCACGCCTTATCATCCGCAGACGAGCGGGCAGGTGGAAGTTACTAACCGTGGGCTAAAGCGCATCCTTGAGCGGTCTGTTGGTGCAAACCGCAAGGAGTGGTCGGACAAACTCAATGAGGCATTATGGGCATTCCGTACAGCTTACAAGACCCCTATTGGGACTACTCCCTTTAGGCTGGTATACGGAAAAGCGTGCCATTTACCAGTAGAGCTGGAGCATAAAGCTATGTGGGCTTTGAGAACCGCAAATCTGGACTTGAAAACCGGAGGTGAAGCCCGGTTTCTCCAGATCCATGAATTGGAAGAGCTGCGAAAACAAGCTTATGAGAGCTCCGTCATTTACAAAGAGCGCACGAAGAAATTTCACGACAAACGCTTGAAGGACCACAAAGAATTCCACGCGGGTGATCTTGTTCTTCTTTACAATTCACGATTGCGCTTATTTCCAGGGAAGCTTCATTCACGCTGGATAGGACCATACACAGTTAAGGAAGTATTTCCGTATGGTACTGTTGCAGTAGAGAACGCGGATGGCGTTACATTCAAGGTAAATGGGCATCGGTTGAAGTTGTACGTTGCCGGGGCGATAGAGTCAGCGGTGGAGGTAATTGAGCTCCAAACCCCGCACACATCATAAGTGTGGGGATGAGAGAGTCTACACTACTGACTCGCGGATCAAAAATGTAGCAGGAGCGTATTTTGCGCTTTAGGGGTAGTATCGTCTTTTTTAGGTGTTTTTCTTGTTTTAGCGTAATTTAGGTATGTTTGTTAGTTTACGTTAGTTTGTACAATTTTCTTACGTGCCGGGCGAAGGTTCTATGTTGCAATATTGTTAAAACAATTGGCATGTTGAAAAAATGGCGAAAAACGGCCAAAACATTTGCTGGAAATAGATTCTGCAGAAAATTCTGAACTGCAGCTGTTGCACGGTCGTGCCGTTGGTCGCACAACCGTGCGTTTCTGAGCTGGCCGACACGGTGAGTCGCACCCCCAGTGCATCTCCGAGAGCAGTATGCAGGGTTTGAAAAATGTAGGTGACGCACGACCGTGCGAGCTGTCGCACGACCGTGCGAGAGGCAGGGGCAGTTTGGTCTTTTGCACATTATAAAAACCCCCATCTGCTTCCATTCCCTTCATTCGCGAACCCTAACCATCTGCGGCCGTTCCAGAGCGATATCACTTCAAACCGCACGGTTTCTTCGCACGGTTTCACACACGTCTTCGCACGGTACGTTCCTTCTTGTAGATTTTCTGTTTTTCCGCTTTCTAGGTTAGATTCATTCATTTCTTCAATGATTTTTAGGGTTCCCTTCATAAATACAAGCGAAACCCTAACCCTTGTAAGAACCATTCGTATCGTGAACATCCGGTTGAGTTTCTGACCCCTGTTTGTACAAAAAAGTTGTTGATTTTGAAAAAAATCAGGCTATTCGAAGTTCAGGGTTTGAAAACTGCAGAAACAAGGTCGCACGGACGTTCCCTGGATGGAACGGTCGTGCACTGCGGGTTATTCACGATGATCTGCTATTGTCTCGGTGTTGCACGTGGTGCCGTTGGTCGCACGCCGTGCAGATCCGACATATTTGAGCCACTGGTGTTCGTTCTCGGCGACGCACGACCATGCGTCTCGCCGCACGTCCGTGCGACAGACCCAGATCAGAATAACAGTATCTTCATAACTGTCTGCTCGGCTGTTTTTTATTGAAATTTTTCCTGTTCCCATCTTTCTAACAATATTCCTCATACAGATGGACCATCCTTTCTTGCAATTTAACCCCGATGATGAGAAAGAAGCTCTTTGTATCCCGAGATGTGACGCCTTATGGAGAAGGCGAGGGCAATTCGGAGTCCCCCGGAGGCTGGATTGGGATGTCATGAGGGAGCTAAATCATTAGGATAGGCTTGATAACATGCTCACTATCCCACTTGCGCGCTTAGTATCTATTAACCGACCCATCTATTGTGAGCTAATGATAGAGTTCTTCTCCACACATGCCTACGAAAAACCAATTGCTCATAGAAGGCCAAAATTCCGCTACAAGGAGCGGATAACTTTCAGATTGGGTGGACAATGGCACACTTGGTCAGTGGGCCGATTGGGTAGGAGGCTTGGAATTTACACAAGAGAAGAAATGGATTCCGAATTCTTCACGGAGCAGTTTACCTTCCCGGATAATCAAGCAAGGGATGCGTTTTGGGCTGAAAATGCTATTGGTGACCCTTACGACCTGAGAATGTCTAAGGCTTCACGATTGAGAGACCCATTGGTTCGAGTGATGCATCATGTATTTAGCCACACCATTTGCGGCCGCATGGACAGTTTAGGGAACTGTCCAACACCGGATTTGATTTTTCTATACGTGCTGGTTGATGGAGTACACATCAACCTAGCCGCAAGGATGGCTGAATATTTCGTGAAGTGCTCAGGGAGGACACCAAACAGTCAAATTCATGGCGGTCAATATGTGACCGAAATAGCCTACAACTTAGGCTTGATGACTGATGAGGTGCTTGCGAGTCTCAATCTGGTGATCGAAGGGGTATATGTTGATATTCGGTCATTAAAGGCCATGGGGTTGATTGTTGAGTTGGATCGGGGGGATAGATTGAGGGGTCTAAACAACGAGGTCTGGGACCCGTTGCCTCCTGCTGAGGAGGGAGATGAGGATGTAGAAATGCAGGAGCAGCATGCAGTTCAGCAGCACGAGCAGCACCAACCACCACCGCCACCACATTCACCGCAGCACCATGATTACCACCAGCATCAGGACTGACCAGAGTTTTACCAGCAGTTCCAACAGATGCGAGTTACACATGAGCAGCATGGGACTTATATCGACCAGATTAGGACTAGTCAGGACCAGATTAGGGCTAGTCAGGATCAACTCAGGGCCACTCAGGATCAGCTTAGGGCGAACCAGGACAACTTGTACCAGGGGGTGAGTGCTGGATTTTCATACCTATTCGGGGAGATGCATCATGCATATCCCGACTACTTTCAGCATCCCCCGCAGTTCCCACCGTGGAACCCACCTGGTTATGGTGATGCGGGCCCGTCCTTCACTAGAGATGATGATGATGACGACGCGTAGGAGGCATTGGTGTTGACAGTTGGTGTTTGTTATTATTTCCGTACTTTGTTTATTTTATTTTGGTTGTTATGTCAAACACCCTCGGTTATGTACTTTATTTTCAGACACTTTACTTTATGTCTTGTCTTTGTTTGGATTTTAGTACTTATATATTTATGTACATTATGGTTTATTTGGGTTTATTTTGTTTCTGTTCTGATTTGGTGTACATGTGACATACTTGCAGATTTTGACTATCAAATCTTGGACCGGAGCACATGACAGATACAACTTTGGAAGTCTCGTTTCATCAGACATCATCTTGAGGAGAGTACTATTATCCTTTTCTCTATATTTCGGGTCTCGCATTGGGGACAATGCGAAGTTCAAGTGTGGGGAGTGGGTTAACTTTGTTTGTCCTAAAAAAAAAATTCAGAAAATCAGAAAAAAAATCATTCAAAAAATATCTGTATTTTGTATATATTTTAGTAAATAAACCGGTTGGTTGTGTTTTAGAAAGCTTCGGACTTGATAAAAACTTGACAAGCAAAATAAATTTTGAAAAGAAAACCAGAAAGCGTGACAAACAAAGAAAGACTTACATGATAGTTTTCACACTTTTACCCATTCCTTCCGTTACGTGAGCATTTTGAGCCTTGATTGTTATATATTTGTTCATTTCGGATATAGGAGTGAGCCGGATGTTATGCGTAATTTAGAACTTGTCACTAGTATGCTTGTTAAGACCATGAACTTGCGGAATTGTGTAGAAGTGATAGAGGCACTTAGATTACTCCTTTGTTGTTAACCTTGTTCTTTGTGTTGTGTTTCCCGTACACCTTACATTGCCCTTTAGGTTTAACCATGTCGAGCCTTCCCATTTACCTTTGTTTACCCAATATTATCACCCACTTAGCCAAATTTAGCCTTTTCATGTTTTAAACCTTTTAGTGTTGAAACTCGGTCAAAATAATCGTTTAACTAGCGCTTGTTGTTGTTTATGTTTCATTGTATAAATCCTTTAGTTTATATGCTTTAAAAAAAAAGAAAAAAAACACCCTAAAATAGGGTGAAGTAGACAAAATTCGAGCAATTTTGATTGATAAAATGATGAAATCTTGTTTATGAGCTCGTTGTCGCGTAAGTAGCCTTTTTAAGGCATTTGTATGTTTAGTTTTGTTGTATTGCGCTTGTTAAACGTAGCAACCGAGTTTTAACCATTTCGCCACTTTAAATATCCATTTCCATACCCTTCACCCAAGCCTAATGTTACAACCCGTAAAGACCTCTTGATTTACACTTTTTCGCATGTTAGTTGGTGGAGACGAGATCTTATGACAAGCTTATGATATTACACATTTCATTGACGAGGCATTGAGTGTTTGCACATACACATTTTATGTATGTTTCATAAATAAAACCGAGTGTGTGTGAACATTGTGAGTTACGTGAAGATTAACATGTTAAGTCAATTAAATGTGAAGTCACGGCTTTTTGGTTATCGCTATATATTTGCATATGCTTGTTGGGTTTGATTCTTTTGATGTTGTCTTTCGAAAAACCGACTAACCGTTCGTAGTTATTTCAATAAAATAGTGTGTAAATTTTCGTTCTTGTTTGATTCTATCTTTTATTGCATTTTAGTTTAGCTTGCTTGAGGACAAGAAAGGTTCAAGTGTGGAGAGATTTGATATTCGCTAATTTACACATATTTTAGTATCCCATTTTATCCCCATTTTATGCGTTTTCGGCCGTAAAACCGTCATTCAGATGCTTAATCATCTACACTTTTGTTTACAGGCCTAAAACGGCATACCAGACAAGATGATAGCGAAAACGAGGACTTTCCGGACGAAACGACGAAGCTGCGAACCTTCTGTTAGAATTCTGACCTGGGCGACTGGAACGGTCATGCGACCTAATGCACGACCGTGCATCTCCGACAAAACTAGCCCAGTCCGGCAATGAACGAGGGTGCGACTTAGCGTGCAAGGCAATCCCGGTGACGCACGGTCGTGCGTCTGATTGCACCCCGTGCGGATGCGATGACCAGCCAAACCCCGGAACTGAACGACCAGTGCAGCAGTCCGTGCAACAAGAACCCGGAAACGCACGGTCGTGCCATGGGAAGAACGGTCGTGCGAGACTGAAGACCGGTCAAGATCTGATGACGTCATGCAGTATGGTGGACCATACCTCCAATAATTCAAAAAGTGAACGGTCGTGCAACAGGACGCACGACCGTGCAACTTCGAAATTATATAAAAACTTGCAGAAACATTCTGCTCGGAACTCTGGACATTTTGGAAGTGATTCTGGCGATTTTCAGGCTCCAGAGGCTTCTGCTTTCACCCGGATTCAAGCCACATTGTGCCGATTAGCTTCGTTATCATCCAGATTCTTAATCTTATGCTTGTTTATGGTTTGGTTTTCTAATCTTTCCATGATTTTGTTAATCTTTCAAGCATTTAGATTAATGTTTATGTATTATTGTAGCCTTTGGGCAAAAATACAACAATCCCTTGCTTGATTATAACCATTAGTATGTTAATCTTTGTTTGTAATGATACTTGGAAGTATTTTCTATGTTAATCTTTGATGATTAGTTTGCAACCTTGTTATTGATATTGATTTCTTGATTATAAGTAATTTTGTTGGATGATTGGTATTTGGTTAGTTAAGATAGTTGAAAAATGAAGCTTAATTAATCTTGTATTAGTAAACTTTAAACTTGGTTAACTAGTTTAGCTTGGTTAAAATGTGTGCACCATGATACTAGAAATGGTTAGTGGTTTAGTAAAATGTAATTATTATTAATCAAGAAAGCTTGCCGTCACGTAAGGACCTTAACGGGTTAAATGGTGTCGTTATAAATTCTTGCCATGATTTGTTAGCTTAGTTAGTAGTTTAGGCCAAAATTGCTTTCTTGGTGAATTTATGTGCAAGATTTGTAAAATGAACTCGGTTGTGATTTAATCTAGTTTATGCTTGTCTCTGTGGTTGCATTGTGTTTATCGGTGTCGCTTTCCTTGATTAAGTGCGGTTAGAAAACTCCTAACGGATGACTAACTTATTTTTAAGAGATTTTCATAGACATTTATCAATTTCACGTTAAAGAACAATTTTAGGTGGTTAAAGTGTGTTTATCGTTTTAGCTTTCCGAATGATTGTCATGTTAGGATTCCCGAAAGGGATACTAATTGTCTTAAAATGGAAAATTGACCGAATGCTTCTAGTGCCAAAACCGACTTAGTTGACATACTTTGGTTGTGTATTAAGCAAGGCTATTTATCTATTTTCTACTATATTTTATAAGTATTTGTTTATGCTTACTTTAGTTTATTAAAAATCAAACAACTTATGTTTTTACCGATAGTTTGGTGACAAAGGTCTAGTATTATTTCTCCACCCATTTCCTTGGATCGATACTTGGTTCTTACCGATACTTTACTACATATATGACGGGGTACACTTGCCTCATTCGTGTGTGTTTTGATGTTAAAGTAATAATCACTTTTATAAATTTAAAACCAAATCGTGTGTAATTTCATTGCAATATTATGTATATATACGCACACGTCACGAAGCTCCGCCGAAGTATATCCAGGTCTGTAATCGTCTTCAATTCAATACAAGAGATAGTTACAGTGATTCTCGTGTGTTTGTGGCTGAAATAACTCCGATACGTTTGATTCCGCCTCTCGTATTGGACGAGATCTCTTCTGAACGACTCGTTTGGTCGTGCAAACGATCCTACAAGTGGTATCAGAGCTCAGGAGGAAGAGTTCTTACCGATTTCAGCTTAATTTCACCAAAATTTCTGTTCTCTACTCACATTCTTCACATCTTTTCAAAATTAACATAATTCCAACGGTTAAAATGTCTTGATTTTCACATATATCATGCGAAATACTGTTTTATCAAATCCTTAAAAGAATCAGCACTTAATTCAACCTAAAACCTAATCAATTTTGTCAAAAACCAGGCCGATAGTATGGCATCATCAGCAGTTCGTATGAAGTGAACCTCCACTTCGTATCAAATAATTCAGGTCGTTTGAAAGAGCATCAGGTCGTATAGAGTGGTTAAAAGAAATTCAGGTCGTGTGAATATTTGTTCAGTTCGTTTGAATCAGCATCCCAGTTCATACGTAGTGGATCAGGTCACTTGGTTTTAATCCAGTTCACATCAGTTCACACATAGTTGGAGAAGGTCAAATAGTTTGAAATTCAAGGTCGCGTGGAAACTTGAGTCAGAATCAACTGTTCTTTGATATCAGTTTGCTTGTGATTCTTGCCCCATTCAATTTGCTTTGTTCTCTGAACACATCACCGAACCATTGTGCTTTGTTTGAGTAATTGTTATCGGCTTCTTTAATAAATTGACAAAAGTCCATGGATAACAGGTTGCATGTGAAAGTGTCGGTCTATTTGATTGAGTTAGTTGTCAAATTTTGAGGTCCAATAGAATTCCTTGGGTATTATAGATTGTCGGCCACCTTCCTTGATTAAATATACAAATTTAAAAGATAATAGCATCAAAGTGCTCGGCCCAATTAGATTAAAGTCTGCTAGATTGTTATCAGGCCCATGTGTTTGATATCATTGTCCAAGGTATCGGTCCAATCAGCAATTGATTAGAACCAATTTTGTCGGCACATGTTATCTTTATCGGCCCAATCATAAATTGATTAATATTAATTTTGTCATCACATATCAGAAGTGAATGAATATCCAAGTTGTCAGCTATTTTCAAAGTTTGAATATTGAAACCACCGGCCCATGTGACTTGGATTAGTGTCAGATACACAAAGTTGAGTTCGGCCCAATTGAATCAATTTTTTATCGGCCCATTCACTCAGATTGCACGGTTTGGAATTTAGTCAGTCCGCGAATCTTCGACACGAGTCCTAGATCGATTCAACCGTCACACACGTTCATATATTCAGTTCGTTTAAACTAATCATTTGTTTTAGTATCTCCAGGTGTTTCACGAGGTGAACCAGTTCGCATCAAGTTAGTTCGTTTGTAATTACCAGTTCGCTTGAGATTTGATTCCAGTTCATTTGAAAGTCCGAGTTTGTGAATTTTGGGAAACCGAAACATGGAAGAGGAATTCTACAATGCGTTTGCGACACCGATTGCCCCTGTTACTGCTGCCGAAACATTGTACAGTGAGAATGAAACTGGAACTCATCAAAAACCGCCAAAGCTTATGTACATTGAAGATTTTCAAGGATGGAAAAATTGATTTGAGAACTGGGTGCAAGCTTATAAATTTGATGCATGGTGCTCATTGGAGAAAGATTATGAAAAACCGAAAAATGAACGTGGGCTTGAAAAGGGTTTCAGTGACTTTTCAGAGGTTGATAAATTGAAGTATACAAGTGAAAAAATGATGATCAGTATTCTTCAACAAGCGATTAAAGAAGATATCTTTGTTTTGCTCCAACATGATAATACAGCTAGGTCAATTTGGAATGCATTGATTCAGAAATTCAAAGGAAGCGCAGATATGATTAAAAACAAAAAGGCGTTATTGAAGAAATCGTTTGATATGTTTACAGCTTTCGACCATGAAACAACAAAGCAGACCATTGATAGATATTGTCATCTGGTATTGGAAATGGGAAGATTGGACATTAAGAAAGATGATGATGAATAGGTTGATAAACTAGCTGAAGCGCTACCACAACATAAGTGGGGAACTTATTTGATGATTGTGAAACACATGAGGAAGTCTGAGAATATGAATTTGGCACAGTTCAGTCAGAAAATTGAAGAGCATGAATTGGATATTCAGAAAACTGCTATCATGACGAATCCAAATGCTCAACAAGATGTCAGTTTATATTACAGAGGGAACAAGTTTGAGGCTACCCCCTGCTCTAGCCCAAAGATCCAAACCGGTTTTAGTGCTGACAGTTCATCTGGAACAAAGGGTAGTAATGTGACACAGAGTGGTGGATCTTCATCCTCGTATTCAAGCTTTGATCCAAACTTTACAACATCAAGTCCTCAAAGACAGAACTCAACAAATCTGCAGTGTAATGTTACTTTGAACATTCAAAATGGTCAAAATTTGTCTCCAGAAATAGCCAAACAACACATGGCATCACTCATTGCTATGTTGGAATCTTAAGAAAGTTTGATTGCTGGCAAGATTGGAAATCCGATGCTTACAAAAGAAGATTATGACCAAATTGATGCAGAGGAGCTTGAGTTGATGGATGTGAAGTGGTGTTTGGCTAGTGCTTGTAGGAGGGCAGAAAAGTTTCAACAAATTACTGGTAGAGATGAGTTTCGGGGAATGGCTACTTCTCCTTTGGGATTTGATAAATCAAAAGTTACATGTTTCCGGTGTAAAGGAAAGGGTCATTTTAAGAGAGAATGTACAAATAAAGAAGCAACCGGGAATCAAGAAAAGAACAATTATTATCAGAAATCAATTTTTCATCAGATTGATCAACAACCTCAAAAAAGGGAACCACAAACTGCTCATGCACGTTCCATTGAAGAGAAAAGAGCTTTGTTTGGTATAATTGATCAAGATGATGAATTTGTTGCTGAAGGTTTCAGTTGGGATAAATACATTCCACCAGGTTCAGGTCTTGTTGCTAGAATTCAGGGTGAAGATGAGGCTAGTCAGAAAAGAATCCCGATTTTTCCAGATTTAGGAAGCGATATTGATACCGATGATGAGGAAGAATATCTTAACAAAGCTAGAAAATGCATAGATCCTGACAGCTTTAATTTGTTTTTTGCAGATAAAATGGAGATGCTGAATCAGAAGAAGATTGACAAATTGAAGAGAGAGCTGGAAGCAGCAAGAATCCTTGCTGATGAAAAAGAAAAGACAGAAGCTGGAGAAGCTATTGTTGATCAAGTAACGGAGAAAATAGTTGAAATCGAAAAAATAGTCGAAGTTGAGAAACTTGTTGAAGTAGAGAAAATTGTTGAAATAGAGAAAATCGTTGAAGTAGAGAAACTCGTCGAGGTAGAAAAAAATCGTTGAAGTTGAGAAATTCGTCCAGGTTGAAAAGATAGTTGAAAAAATGGTTGAAATTGAAAAACCATGTTTGAAGTGTTTAGAATCTTGCAAAGTTTATGAGGAGAAAGATAAGAAGATTGCTGAATTAGAGAAGATGAAAGAAGATTTATTGTCTGATATCAAGTATGTGAAAGAGTCATATGATGTTCTGAATAGAACAGTTGATGGTTTGAACAAGACAAAAAAAGAGGTTGATGCGGCAATGACGATGATGAGTTCCACGTTAATGACAAAGCAGAAAGTCATTAATGAGTATATTGAAGATTGTGCAAAGCTAAAGCAGGATTTGGAACTTGAAAAGATTGAGAGTGAAAGAATCAAAAGGCTACTGTTGAGTTATACAACATGTGATTATTTGATTGATCGAGTTTATCCTACTGTTGCAGGTCTTGAAGCGTTTAAAGATAAAGAAACGGAAGACACAGATGCTGGTAAGACACAAAGTGTCAAGTATAACAAGTGTCCGCCTCCAATCTATGAGAGTTATTCCCCCAGGAATCCTAACGAGGAGCGTTTAAAAAAGGCAGTCAACATCAAGTTAAAGTCTGAAATCATTGATGAATTACCAGACGATATTGATGTCACATTCACAGCGTCTGACACTGATCATGAGTCTGAGTTGTTAAAGAAAGTGGTCGATCAGGTGTTAGATATGGATGAAGAGTCAAAACCGGAGTCTAAATCTGAAAGTTCGAGTTCGTCAGAAAAGAGTCCGAGTTCACCGGTTAAACGGGATTACAATAAAGAATTCTTGTTATCAAAATCTAATTTGAATGACGGAACAATCAAAGTAGCATATACTTTGAATGATTCAGACAAATTATATTCTGATGAGGAATTTCCAATAAGAAGTGTCAAAACTGAAATGATCAAATAGGTTTTCAAATTAACAGAAATTAATATTTTTGAAATAAAAGATTTAAATCTTCATGAAAAACCTAAAAAGTACACTTCGAGAGTTCAACAGAGATTGAACAAGAAAAAATGGTTACAGTTCTGGTTCAGGTTATTGAAAGAAACCAAACCATAACAGTAATTTCAAAAAGAAAGGTCTTGGTTTTAGTTCTTCAGAAAATTATAAAAATGAGAAAAATTATAAACCAAAAACAACATTTGTTGCAGGAGGAAGTTCTGAAGATGAGCAGAAGAAACCGTTCTGGAAATAGTCAAATCAAGAGTTTCTTGCTGAAATTAAAAAGAATGTGAAGAAATTTGCTCCAAGAGTTGACAGAAGAACCTGTTTCAAGTGTCAAAAAGCTGGACACATTGCTTGGAACTGCCACGAGTTCAATTATACAAAACATGAAGTTTCTTCTAATTCTGAAAAGAGTAAGAAATGTGCTGATAAATCGACTTTGGAAGTTGGTGAAACTTCAAAACGTTTTTACAAAAAATATGTCAATTTAAATAAACAAAAATGGGTTGTAAAATCTGAGAGTAGTTCTGACAATGAATCTGATTCCATAAAATCAGAGGAGTCATTTGTTGAGAAAAAGGTTGAGAATTCCGTTCCAGAGGTGAACGATGAAAATTTTCCTAAATTGTCAAAAGAAAATTTGAAGATGAAAGTTGGTAAAACTGAGATTTCAGGTCAATTCTTTGCTGGTAACAAAGAATTTGATGCTGAAAAGGCATTTAGTGCAAAGTTAAACATTTTTTCAGGAAGATGGTTGATGGGAAGGTTAAAAGTGCAAAAGAATTTTATAAATCAAAATGTTGGTGGGATAGATGTGTACCAGAATCTCCCAAGGCTGGTCAGGTTTGGGGGAAAGTTTTTCCTAACTAAAATCCTAACTTGCCAGAGCTCCCAGGTTGGTAAGTGTGGAGCAGGAATCGGCATCATTCTTGAAATGTTTGGTTGGTAAATTCAGAGGTGATATCTTTATATTGTTATATTTTGATTTACAAGTGGTTTGGGTTGATTAGTGAACCTACAAGTGATTGAAAAAGGCTTTCACTTTCAAGTGGTAAATCAAGGACATTAAATTGTACTTGTTTTTCCTACAAATGATTGAGAAACAATGTGATGAACCCCAATCTTACAAGTGGTAAAATCAACGAATTTTTTTTTCCGGAAAAACCATTTGATTAAAACAAATTTAAGTGTTTTGAAATCACAATGGGAAAATAGTTTCTTGTAAGGGGGAGTTCTGATTGTTTATGCTAAGTGGATGGCGATTTGAAGTGATTTGATATCAGTTGTCACGTTGCTTGTATAGTTTGTTTTAAAATTTCCTTAAATGATTTTGGATTTTAGTGTGAGTAAGAATTTTCAGAAAATCCAAAAACATTTGAAAATTTGAAAAAGTAAAAAACATGATAAAATTCAAAAATGAGTTTGGTTGTCAAAAAGAGGAAATGATAGTACATCAGTGGACTATCACAGCATGCTAAAGAATTGGAAAGTCAAATGTGATAAACGGTCTCACTGATGATGTGTCAGTAGGTTTTTGCACATTTAGTAGATTGTGATGAGATATAAACCTAAATTCAAACTTGCTTATATCGTGGGGAACATCTCTCGAATATATGGGTAACCCCCGAAATCTTGTTTGAAGGACCCCTCTTTCTGAGATACCAGGTCTTTATGCTTAGTGATATCTGGGGTATTATCCCGGGACTTCTGATTTTGCGGAAGCAATGGCCTAGTCCCCGGAGAATACTTTACGCTTGCTAGAAATATAGTCTACCCTCAGCATAAAAATGATGAAACATTTAAAAATGCTAAATCATGTGTTGTTGTAAAAAAGATCCTCTAAAGGGGACCCACTAAAAGTCGAAGTCGTCATCTCTCTGCTGAACGGAAGTTCTGACCTGAGCTCTCACGGCCCTCGCAATTTAACCCCTTACAGATATCATCTAGGTATACTCACCTGTAAGACTGAATATTGGGATCTAGATACGGGAGTATATTCTGAGGTGGGACACACGAATAAGTTTAAGTGCTTAAAACATTAATCTCGTATCTCGAAACAGTTGAACTTTGTGTGAAAATTTAAGTGGATCAGTATACTGACAATCTAAGTGAATCGTTTAGAACTTAAAATGTTTAAAGCTTAACGGTGTTGGTGATTTGTCTCAGAAACTGATATGATCCTCTTACACAAACTCACAAAAATATTGTATGTAAATATTTCATTTCTGCATTTTATTTCTTTTCATTCAAAATCCAAAAAGATTTTCGGTGTGTTTTAGCATAAATTTTTGAAAAATTCAAAATGATTTTAGATAACTGATGTTGAAAAGCTGATTTTCAAAATTCCAAGTCCTAAACATGACGAACAGGTTTGGGAGTGTGTGGTTAGAAAAATGGTATTAATACAAGTGGTCCTCAAAAATTAAAATTGTTATATCAATAATTGATGTTTTGAACTGAATTCATCAAGTGGTTAGCAAAGTTTAAATTTGTCAAATTTTAAATTTGTGAAATTTACTTTGAGGTAGAGAATGTGCAGGTTATGGCTATGAGAGAGCCAGATTGCGATTCTAGAACGTATGAAAGCCAGACTACGATCCCAAGCAATCTTTAAGGGGGAGTCTGATGATGAAGAGCTTAAGGAATCAAGAGATCTGATCAAGAGAATGTGAAGAGATAGATTGAGATTTAGAAGCCCGAAGATTGATCAAGGCTGAAGATTGTGAAGACTCGACACTTCAGACTCGTCAACATCCGAGGGGGAGTCTGTTGGTGCATACGTCTGTCGACTTCGTCTTGTATCGAGTCTTGTAATAGGTTTGATAGATCAAATCACATAGAACGAGAAAAACTGGAAACTGGCCAAAACAAGTCAGTTCACATGAACTGGACAAGGTCACTTCATGTGGACTGGAACATGTTCACTTCATGTGGACTGGAACATGTCCACCTCATGTGGAGTGGCTGGCCTATATATAGTGAGCTTGAGTCTTTCATTTGTAACTTGGTCATTCCGGTAGCGAAGCTCTGCCGAAGTATCTCCAGGTCTGTAATCGTCTTCAAATCAATACAAGAGATAGTTAAAGTGATTCTCGTATGTTTGTAGCTGAAATAACTCCGATACGTTTGATTCTGCCTCTCGTATTGGACGAGATCTCTTCTGAACGACTCGTTTGGTCGTGCAAACGATCCTACAAAAACACTTAAGTTTTTTTTAATCAAAATGGTTTTTTCGGAAAATAAGTTTTATTGATACCATTTGTAAAAATTGGGGATATATTCATCATATTGTTCCTTCAACCATTTGTATGAAAGTTAAATCAAGTTCAACTTAATGACCTTGATTAACCACTTGTAGGTGAAAACCCTTTTTTAACCACTTGTAGGTTCACTTATAAACCATACCATTTGTAAAATGAAATATGACAATTTTCAAGAATACTACCACTTGTAGGTCGAAATTTCACAGATGTGAATTTCTCAAGAAAGATGCCGATACCTGCTCCACGATTACCAACTTGGGAGTTCCGACAAGTCCTGGATTTTAGTCATCATAGGTTCTATCCCAGTTACTAACCTGGGGTGAACCATCTTCATCTGGTTTCTTCTTTTTCTTTTCATAAAATTCCTTTACCCCTTTGACCTTCCCGTCAATCATTTTTCCAAAAATATTTTGAACTGTGGGGTTAAAGGCTTTTTCAACATCAAATTCTTTCTTTTTAGAAAAGAATTGATTTGAAATTTCAACTTTTCCAATTTTTGATTTTAAATTTTCAGCCCGCAATGGTGGAAAGTTTGCATCATCCAATGGCGGAACTGAATTTTCACCTTTTAGCTCAACATGTGGCTCCTCTGACCTTGACGAGTCAGATTCATCGCCAGAAAATATCTCCTCTGATTTTGACGAATCAGAATCATTGCTAGAACTATCATCTGATTTCTTAACAACCCACTTTTGATTGTTAAGATTCACCTTTCTTTTGTAAAAACCTTTTGAACACTCACCAACCTCAAATTTTGAATTTTTGAAAACTTTAAATTGTTTGGTTGGTGGTTCATTTTCAACCATCTTTTCTTTCAATTTAAGAGAAACCCCCTGTTTTGTTTAGATTGCCTTTGGACAATTCCTGGCAATATGACCAACTGTTTTGCATTGAAAACAGGTTCTTGTCTCCTTCTTCTGAGCAACTTCCTTCTTCATTCCTTCTTGCTTTTTAGCAAGGAATTCTTTGTTTGTCTGCTTCCTGAACAAATGCTCTTTTTCTTCTTCAGATGATGTTCCTGAAACAAAAACAATTTTTATTTTATAAGTTTTCTCATTTTTATGATTTTTTGGTGGAATAAAACCTAATCCCTTCTTTTTGAAATTACCGTTATGGTTTGGTTTCTTTCGATAACCTGAACCAAAACTGTAACCCCTTTTCTTGATTAACCTTTGTTGAACTCTTGAGGTATAAGGTCTAGGTTTTTCAGTAGGATTTACATCTTTTATTTCAGAAATATTAATTTCTGTTAGTTTGAAAACCTTTTTAATCATTTCAGTTTTAACACCTCTTATTGGAAATTCTTCATCAGAATATAATTTGTCAGAATCATTCAAAGTATATGCTACTTTGAATGTTTCATTATTCAAATTATTTTGTGATAACAGAAAATCTTTATTGTAAACTCTTTTGCCCTGTTTGACTGTTGGACTTGAAGTGTCGGACTCAGACTTTGACTCTGACTTAGACTCCTCTGTTTCATCTTTATCCAACACCTGATTGACCACTTTCTTAATTATCTCGGACTCATGATCAGTGTCTGATGATGTGAAAGTGACATCAATGTTGTCTGGCAAGTTATCTGAAGACTTAGATTCCCACTGTAAGTTGGTTGCCTTTTTGACTCTTTCTGAATTTGGATTTCGTGTAGAATATCCATTTTCAAGTGGGGATGGACACTTGTTATAGCCAAAACTTTGTTTCTTACCATAATTCTTCACTTCAGTATCCTTTTCTTTGAACGCCTTCATGCCTTCAACTGTAGGGTAAATCCTGCCAATCACATAAGAAGAACATGAGTAACTTTTTAACAACTTGTTTACTCTTTCAGTTTCTATTCTCTGAATTTCTAATTTCTGTTCAAGCTCAGCACACATATCAATGTAATAATTGACCATTGAGTGTCTTCATGGTTGTAGCTTGTTCACTGCTTGACTCGTAATATTGATTCATGGCTTTGTTTAAGACATCATACGATTCTTTCAACCTGTTCATGTTGTGAATCAACTCATTGTTGTGCTTCTTCATAGTCTCACAGTTTTCATAATTCTCAGACACCTTTTCTGCATCAGCTTCTACTTCAATCTTTCATTCTTTCTTTATCTCTCTCGGCTTGAAATTTTAAAAGCTCTTTCATTCTATCTGCCCAATAATCATCTTCACCGTCTTCAACGACTTGAGCAACAAAAGCTTTATAATCTGCAGTTCTGTTAGGATCATAATCATCCCAACTGAAATCTTTTGGAATCCTTTCATTATCTTGATCTGTCAAACATGCTTTACTCTCTGCTGAAATATATTTGTCCCAACTAAAACCTTTTGACGATCTTTCATTATCTTGATTAACTAGATATGCTTTCTTTGATTCTTCAATCTCCTTCCTAGCATGAGTAGTTTGTGCTTGTGGTTAATACGGCTGTTGAGCAACTTGATGATAAATTGCTTTCCGATAATAATCGTTGTTTCCAAAAGGATTTTGAGCTCCACTTGCTTCGCGGTTTGTGCATTCTCGCTTGAAATGACCTTTTTTCCTGCAACGAAAACAAGTAACTTTAGATTTATCAAATCCTAAAGTAGAAACATTTGCATCACGAAAATCATCTCTTCCCGTAATCTGTTTAAACTTTTCAGCTCTTCTCAACATACTAGCCAAACACCACTTAATATCCATAAGTTCCATCTCTTCAGCATCAATCTGATCGTAATCCTCTTTTGTCAACATTGGATTTCCGATCCTTCCTGCAACTAAACTCCCATAAGGCTCTAACACAGTCACCAACAAAGACATATCACTTTTGGCTACTTCTTCAGAGTAATTTTGATCATTTTCAAGATTTAATGCAATGTTGCATTGTAGTACTTTGCCACTTTTGGTTGCTGAAAAATTTGGATCAAACGATGGATATCAAGAGAATCCAGTTTTGCTACTTGATCCTTGAGATGAACCTTCAGAAGAACTTTTTGGATTGAAAACTGTTTCAATCTTTGGTGCAATGTTGGTCCTATCACTAGTACCTCCTTTGTAATACAGACCAATGTCTAGTTTGCCACACCCCCAAATTCCACTAGCGGAGTATCACCGCATGGAGGCGTGACTGACCAGGATCAAGCCACCAATCATATTGAACATAGCATGTGAATAAGAGTAAAACCCAACACAATATAATTGGTGTTTCGACAAAACATAGTTTAAGTTGTAAGCGGAAGAAAAATGTGTAAACCCAAAGTATAAGTTCAAATATATCAATGTTTAACATGGCATAAGACTATCCATGTCCCACAACGACCGCGCCTCCTCGTGCAAGCTCCGTGTATACCTAACGACCTGCAAGGCATGTAACAACGAGTCAACAACAAAGTTGAGCGAGTTCACAGTTGGTGTTCATTGTTAAGTTGTTTAAAAAACCAGGAGTTCGTTTGTAAGTCGTAAGTTAACCAGTTTACCCTGTTTCCCAAACATATCCATAATTAGTGGGGGCTTCCCCATGTGAACCACTAGACCCGTTTACCATATCGACCACTGACTAAAGCAAGATGGTGCCCTGACGTCAATGTCTATCATCATTGACTAGTGCCCAGATCCATTAGTTCATGCCCGTCCTCTGCGGCACAGTGTGAGGCTTGTCAAACCTAAATAGCGCTATCTAACTAATGACCCGCTCGCCATTGGCCCGACGATTAAGTCGATATAAAAGTGAGGGACTTCATGATAGAGTTTTTGGTCTAGTATCCGTGTTGTCACCCTTCAATAAAGAGGGTGTGTACGTAACCCCCAAACCAGGAGATTACGGGGTTTCCAATTATACCATTATTACGTGTTGTCACCCTTCAATGAAGAGGGTGTGTACGTGTTCCAAACCAGGAGATCACGCAGTTTCCGATTAAATCCTTTACCCATTCCCAACCACCGGGAATCCCATGCCTTGTAGATAGTGTGAACTCGCCTCGGTTTGCTCGGTATGCTTAACTACTCGTTCAATTTATTCAATCAAAGCCTATTATATCCATACACGCGTGATCAGTTTATGTACGTTTTGATTTCACGTAAGTTAAAATCATAGAATGCACGCAAGGTAGTGATCACTAATTCAACACATAACAGTTATACAACTTATTCATATTCACAGTTTACATGTATGCTTCTTAGTCATGAATAACAGTTAAGTGTATAGATCAAAAATCAAATCATAATTGATATCATCAACAATCAAGAATTTACATATACTCATTCATTATCATAGTTGTTTCAGGACTACAGTCTGCTTATGACACTTATGGGTGGCGAAACTCCAAACGGCAAAACTCCTAGAGTTTCGTCGAGAATGTGAGGGACTAAACTCCCCTGTGTTTCATCGACATGTGTGTATCGTTAACAGGTATAGGTTACGTCGCATTAGCAGTTGACCACACCCACAGAACCCTAATTACATCATAACCGTTGATCATCAACATCAAACCTAGCCACGGATTGTTACCAGATTGTTGACACATACATGACTATAACACATATTCATTTAACCATCCTAAGTAAGTGGCATCATGATATACAAACATCAACATAGTACGAACTATGAACATAAACAAATACAAATCTCAAACATCTGATCTATTCTCATGGATTAACAACAGAATATCAAACCCTACTGTTTATCATTCCATCATCTAAGCATCACATTGCAGGTTATCGAATCCACTATTACAAGTATCCTTCTCATCAACAACTAAATCCCGATATACATACTCATCGTGAAAATCATCATAAATCAGTCAGTGAAATCAAGTTATGACAACAAGCACTTACACAAATAATCTAATAATTTGATTGAGTCGGGTTATCATAAAACTAGCCGGATGTGCGATGGGTTAAGCAAGAACTTCTAGAGAGGGAGGATGGTTGCCGTCAAGTTGTTTTGAGAGAGAAAGCCTAGGGTTTCACGAATGGTGGTGTGTGTGCATTATATAGTGTAACTGTCATTTCGATTGGGCTTTACTTGGGCCGAAACCCACTATGGAAAAACTCTCTAGTTTCGTCGAAAGATGAATGGCGAAACTCCAAGGTTTCGTGAGGGTGTTGATGAAACTCCATACGTTTCGTCCTGGTGTGTGTGTGGCTCACAAGGTTTCGTAGATTGTGAGTTTATGAGTTCAAACAGTTAATAAATTTATAACATTCGTTAATCAAACAGAAACACCATAAATCAAACATAATCAAGCATGTACAATTACAAAGCAAACAAGTTTTGCAAATATAGTTGTGAAGCAAATAACGTGTCGAAGAAGGACCTTGGAAACTCGAGTTGTCACATTATCCCCAACTTGAAAGAAATTTCGTCCCGAAATTTAGCACGTGGTTACTGAGGAAGCTAGTTGTGTTGCGTTGTTTCCTGGTTTTCCTGGGGTGTCACATCATCCCCCCGTTGGTTTGGAATTTCTTCCCGAAATTCCGCAGTAGCTTCATGCTCAGTAGTGGTTGCACTGTTCTCGAACAACTGGGGATACTTGAGTTTCATCTGAACTTCTCGTTCCCAAGTAAACTCTGGGCCACGACGGGAGTTCCAACAAACTCGAACAAGAGGTATTCTGGTGCACTTGAGAATCTTAACGTCTCGGTCAGTGATCTCTACAGGTTCCTCGATGAATCGCAACTGTTCGTCGATAGTGAGCTCCTTCAAAGGAACTATAAAGGTCTCATCTGACAGACACTTCTTCAGATTTGACACGTGGAATACGTTGTGAAATCCATTGAGTTCTGCGGGTAGGTTTAGTTTGTAGGCCACTTTGCCTATTTTCTCAATGATTTCGAATGGTCCAACATCACGCGGGTTGAGTTTGCCTTGTTTGCCAAAACGAACCACACCTTTCCAAGGTGAGACTTTGAGTAACACTTGATCCCCAACCTGGAACTCGAGCAGTTTCATGCGCTTATCAGCGTAGCTTTTCTAACGGTCACGAGCTGCCACCATTCGTTGTCGTATCTGAGCAATCTTCTCAGTCGTGTCTACCACAAGTTCTGGGCCAGTGATTTGGCTGTCGCCAACCTCTGCCCAACAAAGAGGTGATCGGCATTTACATCCATACAATGCCTCAAATGGAGCGGCCTAAATACTGGTGTGGTAGCTGTTATTATACGAAAATTCCACTAAAGGTAGATGTCGTTCCTAGCCGTTACCAAAATCAATCACACATGCCCTAAGCATGTCTTCAAGGGTTTGGATGGTGCGCTCAGATTGCCCATCCGTTTGTGGGTGATAAGTTGTGCTCATGTCTAAACGTGAGCCAAAGGACCTGTGCATAGCTTGCCATAGCTTAGAAGTAAAACGTGCATCATGATCGGAAATAATGGAAGTTGGCACCCCGTGCCTCGAAACCACTTCCTTTAAGTAAACGTCTGCTAAAGTAGAGAACTTGTCTGTTTCTTTGATGGCTAAGAAGTGTGCAGACTTAGTCAATCGATCCACTATCACCCAAATAGTGTCATTTCCGCGTTGAGATCTAGGTAGGCCAGTAACGAAATCCATGGAAATTTGCTCCCATTTCCATTTCGGGATCTCGGGTTGTTGGAGTAGGCCCGATGGTTTCTGATATTCAGTCTTGACTCTCGCACATGTCAAACATTTGCTAACGTAAGTTGCTATGTGTGCCTTCATACTAGGCCACCAGTATGTAGTCTTTAGGTCATGGTACATCTTATCCGAACCAGGATGTACTGAGTAACGAGACTTATGTGCTTCATCCATCACCAGTTCGCGTAAATTTCCATAAAGTGGGACCCAGATACGCCCTGTAACGTAGTAAGCGTCGTCTTCCTTTTGTTCTAATCGTTTCCTTGATCCACGTAGGGACTCCGCCCTGACGTTCTCTGCTTTCAATGCTTCTACCTGACCATCTTGTAATGCGCGAACCCGCTTTGGTGTAGTATCCTTTCGACTGAGGGCGTCGGCCACAACATTGGCTTCGCCCAGATGGTACTTGATTGCGCATTCATAATCGTTCAAGAGCTCAACCCATCGATGTTGTCGCATGTTTAACTCCTTTTTCTTGAAGATATGCTCGAGACTCCTGTGATCGGTGTAAATGGTGCACTTGGTACCGTACAGGTAATGTCTCCATATCTTAAGTGCGAAAACAACAGCTCCCAGCTCCAGATTGTGTGTAGTGTAATTCCTTTCGTGAACCTTAAGTTGGCGCGATGCATAAGCAATGACTTTATCCCGTTGCATCAACACACAACCAAGACCCTGAATTAAAACGTCACAGTAAACCACGAAATCATCGGTGCCCTCGGGCAATGAGAGAATTGGTGTGTTACAAAGTCTATCCTTTAAGTGCTGGAATGCAGATTCCTATGCATCACCCCAACGATAGGTGACGCCCTTCTGAGTTAGTGAAGTGAGTGGTTGCGCAATCTTGGAGAAATCCTTGATGAACCTTCTGTAGTAGCCCGCCAAACCCAAGAATTTGCAGATTTATGTTGGTGTACGAGGTGCAGGCCAGTCTTTGATCGAATAAACCTTGGATGGATCAACATGGATCCCATCCTTGTTTACCACGTGGCCTAGGAAATGGACTTCGCGAAGCCAAAAGTCGCATTTCAAAAACTTGGCATATAGCTGCTCTGATCGAAGGAGTTCCAAAATAAGCCGTAGATGGTGCTCATGTTCCTCCTGACTCTTAGAATAGATCAGGATGTCGTCGATGAAAACAATAACGAATTTATCCAGGTAAGGCTTGCACACTCTATTCATAAGATCCATGAAGACCGCAGGTGCGTTCGTCAATCCGAAAGGCATAACCAGAAACTCGTAATGCCCATAATGAGTCCTGAATGCTGTCTTAGAGATATCCTCGTCTCGAACTCTCAGTTGATGGTAACCCGACCTCAGGTCAATCTTCGAGTAGTAGCTCGACCCTTGCAGCTGATCGAATAGATCATCGATGCGTGGAAGAGGATAGCGATTCTTTACGGTCACCTTGTTGAGTTCGCAGTAGTCAATACACATTCTGAAGGTACCGTCTTTCTTCTTCACGAATAATACTGGAGCTCCCCAGGGTGAAGACCTTGGATGAATAAAACCTTTGTCCAAGAGTTCTTGTAACTGTGTGGACAGTTCTTCAAGTTCTGATGGAGCTAAACGATAAGGTGCTCGAGCTATGGGCGCTGCTCCGGGAGCTAGCTCAATTTGAAACTCAACTTAACGATGGGGCGGAAGACCAGGTAATTCCTCAGGGAATACCTCAGGAAAGTCACGTACAATCGGAATATCTTCTATCGTCTTCTCTTTCGTTGAGGTGTTAGTAACGAGGGCTAGAATAGCAGTGTGGCCCTTTCGTAAACACTTCTGGGCCTTAAGAAAAGAAATGATGCCCACAACAGCACCACTCTTGTCGCCATGAATCACTAAAGGTTCTCCATTTGAACGGGGAATGCGAACGATCTTCTCCTTGCAAAGGATCTCTGCTTGATGTTGAGATAGCCAATCCATACCAATAACAATGTCGAAACTACCAAGGACGATGGGGATAAGATCAATAGAGAAAGTCTGACCAGCTAATATGAGTTTACAACCCTTAACTATATGTGTGGCTTCAAGACTCTTACCGTTTGTTAGTTCTACCATGTGCTTGGTGCTCAAAGGTGTTGGGACACGCTTAAGCATTTGACTAACTTTTAGGGACACATAACTAGTATCGGCACTCGAATCAAATAAAACAGTAACAAAGAAATCATCCAGAAGAAACTTACCCATCACCACGTTGGGATCGTTCCTTGCATCACCCTGACCAATCACAAAAGCTCGACCCCTGGCACCATTGCCACAGTTGTTTCCCTCATTATTGTTTCCGTTTCCCTGATTGTTGTTGTTCTGTCTCTGATTCAGCTGAGGGCAGTCTCTTTTGAAATGGCCTTCAGCACCATACTGAAAGCATCCTTTGTTGTTACCCTGCTGCTGCTGTTGCTGCTGACGCTGATTCTGTGGAGCTTGCTGCTGGTTCTGTCGTCGCTGATTTGCAGGGTAGAGACTCCTGCAATCCTTGGCCGCATGGCTAGGTTTGTTGCACCTCTGACAAGTGCCCTTAGTACACGGTCCGCTATGATGGAAACCACATTGATTGCATTTGGGGTGGTTCCCCTTGTACCCACTCTGCCCTTGACTACCAGAAGATTGTTGACCAGGGCTCTTGTAGTCATCTGTCTTTCGCTGCTGAGACTGAGACTGAGCTGATGTTGAACCCTTGCTTGAGACTCCATCCCATTTGTGCTTGTTGTCACTGGGGGCATCAGATGTGGTAGTAGTAGTAGCACCAATACGCTTGGGCAGCCTGTTCTGCTCGATTGCCTGATCCGTGAGACGATGAGCCAAACGAATAACTTGCTGGATAGTGGCGAGGTTTGCTGCAGTAACATGACTCTGGATCTCTGGCACCAAACCCTTGAGGTACAACTCGATACGCTTGATAGGAGGATCTACCATGGTAGGACACAAGATTGCCAGCTCATTAGATCTTTTCATATATGCTTCGATTTCCGACCCTGTCATCTTTAAGTTGAAGAACTCTACTTCAAGCTTGTGGATGTCATCACGGTTGCAGTATTCCTCCTTGATCAAATCCTTGAAGTCATTCCATGGGGTGGCATTAGCAGCAACTATCCCCAGCATTTGGACCTGAGCGTTCCCCCACGTGAGCGCTACACCTTCCAGAGTACCAGTAGCATACTTCACTCTGCGAGCCTCAGGGCATTCACACATCTCAAAAACAGACTCAAGCTTCTCAAACTAGTGAAGGAGGCCTACAACTCCTTCAGTGCCGTTGAAAGTAGTGGGTCGACAATCCATAAAAGTTTTGAAAGTACACACAGGAGGATGAGCTGGTTGACCTGTCGTACGAGTAAAAAGAGACAAGGTTAAGCACAAGTGTTGGTTCATGAGAGTAGGATCTAAAGATCCTAGGGTAAATTGTAACGGCAGGTTATACCTCCTACCTGAGCGGCTGCGAGTGCTACAACAACTTGTTCATTGATTAGAGTCGTCAGCTGGGCTTGAGTTAGGTTGATACGTCCACTCATGGTCTTCACAATAAAGAGAGCATGGGTGAGTAAAGTGC
This sequence comes from Helianthus tuberosus, assembly GCA_030545235.1. Classification (NCBI taxonomy): domain Eukaryota; kingdom Viridiplantae; phylum Streptophyta; class Magnoliopsida; order Asterales; family Asteraceae; genus Helianthus; species Helianthus tuberosus. The sequence continues at coordinate 34,783 of JARYGA010029375.1, forward strand.
CGTGACAACACGTAAGTGTGGAGTGACAGAAGAGAGTAAGAACACAATGAGTGTCTAACAATAGTTGCTACGTAAATCAAAACATACCATGAACAATGTCCTATGTAACTAACGAGTAGGTAATATAACATAAACCATATCACCTAGAATGTTGAGCCTTGCGCGTGGAGCGAAGCGTCGTTGTGGATCGTTGAGCACTGTACATGTTATAGTCTGGTTTTATCAAAAAGCTTTTCCCTTTTTTTTTAAAACCAAGTTCACTATAACCAATGGCTCTGACACCAATCTGTCACACCCCCAAAATATCTCCTCTGATTTTGACGAATCAGAATCATTGCTAGAACTATCATCTGATTTCTTAACAACCCACTTTTGATTGTTAAGATTCACCTTTCTTTTGTAAAAACCTTTTGAACACTCACCAACCTCGAATTTTGAATTTTTGAAAACTTTAAATTGTTTGGTTGGTGGTTCATTTTCAACCATCTTTTCTTTCAATTTAAGAGAAACCCCCTGTTTTGTTTAGATTGCCTTTGGACAATTCCTGGCAATATGACCAACTGTTTTGCATTGAAAACAGGTTCTTATCTCCTTCTTCTGAGCAACTTCCTTCTTCATTCCTTCTTGCTTTTTAGCAAGGAATTCTTTGTTTGTCTGCTTCCTGAACAAATGCTCTTTTTCTTCTTCAGATGATGTTCCTGAAACAAAAACAGTTTTTATTTTATAAGTTTTCTCATTTTTATGATTTTTTGGTGGAATAAAACCTAATCCCTTCTTTTTGAAATTACCGTTATGGTTTGGTTTCTTTCGATAACCTGAACCAAAACTGTAACCCTTTTTCTTGTTTAACCTTTGTTGAACTCTTGAGGTATAAGGTCTAGGTTTTTCAGTAGGATTTACATCTTTTATTTCAGAAATATTAATTTCTGTTAGTTTGAAAACCTTTTTAATCATTTCAGTTTTAACACCTCTTATTGGAAATTCTTCATCAGAATATAATTTTTCAGAATCATTCAAAGTATATGCTACTTTGAATGTTTAATTATTCAAATTATTTTGTGATAACAGAAAATCTTTATTGTAAACTCTTTTGTCCTGTTTGACTGTTGGACTTGAAGTGTCGGACTCAGACTTTGACTCTGACTTAGACTCCTCTGTTTCATCTTTATCCAACACCTGATCGATCACTTTCTTAATTATCTCGGACTCATGATCAGTGTCTGATGATGTGAAAGTGACATCAATGTTGTCTGGCAAGTTATCTGAAGACTCAGATTCCCACTGTAAGTTGGTTGCCTTTTTGACTCTTTCTGAATTTGGATTTCGTGGAGAATATCCATTTTCAAGCGGGGATGGACACTTGTTATAGCCAAAACTTTGTTTCTTACCAGAATTCTTCACTTCAGTATCCTTTTCTTCGAACGCCTTCATGCCTTCAACTGTAGGGTAAATCCTGTCAATCACATAAGAAGAACATGAGTAACTTTTTAACAACTTGTTTACTCTTTCAGTTTCTATTCTCTGAATTTCTAATTTCTGTTCAAGCTCAGCACACATATCAATGTAATAATTGACCATTTCCTGCTTTATCATGCATGCTCCATTGAGTGTCTTCATGGTTGTGGCTTGTTCACTTCTTGACTCGTTATATTGATTCATGGATTTGTTTAAGACATCATACGATTCTTTCAACCTGTTCATGTTGTGAATCAGCTCATTGTTGTGCTTCTTCATAGTCTCACAGTTTTCACAATTCTCAGACACCTTTTCTGCATCAGCTTCTACTTCAATCTTGAAAGCTGGAATCTCTTTGACCTTTATCACTCGAACTTCTTCATCATCATTTTTATCTTTCATTCTTTCTTTATCTCTCTCGGCTTGAAATTTTAAAAGCTCTTTCATTCTATCTGCCCAATAATCATCTTCACCATCTTCAACGACTTGAGCAACAAAAGCTTTATGATCTGCAGTTCTGTTAGGATCATAATCATCCCAACTAAAATCTTTTGGAAGCCTTTCATCATCTTGATCTGTCAAACATGCTTTACTCTCTACTGAAATATATTTGTCCCAACTAAAACCTTTTGACGATCTTTCATTATCTTGATTAACTAGATATGCTTTCTTTGATTCTTCAATCTCCTTCCTAGCATGAGCAGTTTGTGTTTGTTGTTGATACGGCTGTTGAGCAACTTGATGATAAATTGTATTCCGATAATAATCGTTGTTTCCAAAAGGATTTTGAGCTCCACTTGCTTCGCGGTTTGTGCATTCTCGCTTGAAATGACCTTTTTTCCTGCAACGAAAACAAGTAACTTTAGATTTATCAAATCCTAAAGTAGAAACATCTGCATCACGAAAATCATCTCTTCCCATAATCTGTTTAAACTTTTCAGCTCTTCTCAACACACTAACTAAACACCACTTAATATCTGTAAGTTCGATCTCTTCAGCATCAATCTGATCGTAATCCTCTTTTGTCAACATTGGATTTCCGATCCTTCCTGCAACTAAACTCCCATAAGACTCTAACACAGTCACCAACAAAGACATATCACTTTTGGCTACTTCTTCAGAGTAATTTTGATCATTTTCAAGATTTAATGCAATGTTGCATTGTAGTACTTTGCCACTTTTGGTTGCTGAAAAATTTGGATCAAACGATGGATATGAAGAGAATCTAGTTTTGCTACTTGATCCTTGAGATGAACCTTCAGAAGAACTTTTTGCATTGAAAGCTGTTTCAATCTTTGGTGCAATGTTGGTCCTATCACTAGTACCTCCTTTATAATACAGACCAAAGTCTAGTTTGTCACACCCCTAAATTCCACTAGCGGAGTATCACCGCATGGAGGCGTGACTGACCAGGATCAAGCCACCAATCATATTAAACATAGCATGTAAATAAGAGTAAAACCCAACACAATATAATTGGTGTTTCGACAAAACATAGTTTAAGTTGTAAGCGGAAGCAAAATGTGTAAACCCAAAGTATAAGTTCAAATATATCAATGTTTAACATGGCATAAGACTATCCATGTCCCACAACGACCGCGCATCCTTGTGCAAGCTCCATGTATACCTAACGACCTGCAAGGCATGTAACAATGAGTCAACAACAAAGTTGAGCGAGTTCACAATTGGTGTTCATTGTTAAGTTGTTTCAAAAACCAGGAGTTCGTTTGTAAGTCGTAAGTTAACCAGTTTACCGTGTTTCCCAAACATATCCATAATTAGTGGGGGCTTCCCCATGTGAACCACTAGACCCGTTTACCATATCGACCACTAACTAAAGTAAGTTGGTGCCCTGACGTCAATGTCTATCATCATTGACTAGTGCCCAGATCCATTAGTTCACGCCCGTCCTCTGCGGCACGGTGTGAGGCTTGTCAAACCTAAATAGCGCTATCTAACTAATGACCCGCTCGCCATTGGCCCGGAGATTAAGTCGATATAAAAGTGAGGGACTTCATGATAGAGTTTTTGGTCTAGTATCCGTGTTGTCATCCTTCAATAAAGAGGGTGTGTACGTAACCCCCAAACCAGGAGATTACGCAGTTTCCAATTATACCGTTATTACGTGTTGTCACCCTTCAATGAAGAGGGTGTGTACGTGTTCCAAACCAGGAGATCACGCAGTTTCCGATTAAATCCTTTACCCATTCCCAACCACCGGGAATCCCATGCCTTGTAGATAGTGTGAACTCACCTCGGTTTGCTCGGTATGCTTAACTACTCGTTCAATTTATTCAATCAAAGCCTATTATATCCATACACGCGTGATCAGTTTATGTACGTTTTGATTTCACGTAAGTTAAAATCATAGAATGCACGCAAGGTAGTGATCACTAATTCAACACATAACAATTATACAACTTATTCATATTCACAGTTTACATGTATGCTTCTTAGTCATGAATAACAGTTAAGTGTATGGGTCAAAAATCAAATCATAATTGATATCATCAACAGGAAAGGATTTACATATACTCATTCATTATCATAGTTGTTTCAGGACTACATTCTGCTTGTGACACTTATGGGCGGCGAAACTCCAAACGGTGAAACTCCTAGAGTTTCGTCGAGATATCAGGTGGCGAAACCTATGGTGTTTCATCAAGAATGTGAGGGATGAAACTCCCCTATGTTTCGTCGACATGTGTGTGTCGTCAACAGGTATAGGTTACGTCGCATCAGTAGTTGACCACACCCACAGAACCCTAATTACATCATAACCGTTGATCATCAACATCAAACCTAGCCACGGATTGTTACCAGATTGTTGACACATACATGACTATAACACATATTCATTTAACCATCCGAAGTAAGTGGCATCATGTATACAAACATCAACAGAGTATGAACTATGAACATAAACAAAAACAAATCTCAAACATCTGATCTAGTCTCATGGATTAACAACAGAATATCAAACCCTACTGTTTATCATTCCATCATCTAAGCATCACAATGCAGGTTATCGAATCCACTATTACAAGTATCCTTCTCATCAACAACTAAATCCCGATATACATACTCATCGTGAAAATCATCATAAATCAGTCAGTGAAATCAAGTTATAATAACAAGCATTTACACAAATAATCTAATAATTTGATCGAGTCGGGTTATCATAAAACTAACCGGATGTGCGATGGGTTAAGCAAGAACTTCTAGAGAGGGAGGATGGTTGCCGTCAAGTTGTTTTGAGAGAGAAAGCCTAGGGTTTCACGAATGGTGGTGTGTGTGCATTATGTAGCGTAACTGTCATTTCGATTGGGCTTTACTTGGGCCGAAACCCACTATGGCGAAACTCTCTAGTTTCGTCGAAAGATGAATGGCGAAACTCCAAGGTTTCATGAGGGTGTTGATGAAACTCCATACGTTTCGTCCTGGTGTGTGTGTGGCTCACAAGGTTTCGTAGATTGTGGGTTTATGAGTTCAAACAGTTAATAAATTTCTAACATTCGTTAATCAAACAGAAACACCATAAATCAAACATAATCAAGCATGTACAATTACAAAGCAAACTAGTTTTGCAAATATAGTTGTGAAGCAAATAACGTGTCAAAGAAGGACCATGGAAACTCGAGTTGTCACATTGTTCACCATCATAGTTCTTCATTCTCACTATTTTTCGTTGTTCCATCTCTTGAGCTTCAAGTTGTTCAATAAATCCGCTCAGTGTTAGATTGTCAAATTTAGGTTTATTTTTCAACATCATAAGATACGTGCCCCAAACATCTTGTGGCAACGCATCGGCCAATTTTTCAATCAATTCTTCTTTATCTTTATTGATGTTCAATCTTTTCATATTCATCACCAAATTGCAGTATCTTTCTATAATCTGCTTGGTGTTTTCAGTTCTTAATCCACGGAATAGATCAAATTCTTTCTTTAAAAGCGACATTTTGTTCTTAATCATCTCTTTATTTCCAACAAACTTTGATTTTAATTCTTTCCATATCGAATGTGCACTTCCGTTATGTTGAAGTAAAATCAAGATTTCTTCCTTAATAGCTTGCTGCAAGAGACTAACCATCATCTTTTCATTTTTGTATTTCTTTTTCTCATCAACATCTAGATCTCTAATATCAACCTTCTGTCCGTTGTCTTTAACTGGTCTAATATATTGAAATTCAGTATATTCCCATGCATCTAAGTAATATGCTTGAACCCAATTTTCAAAACTTTCTGCCCATCCACTATACTCCTTAATACTCATAAGCTTAGGCGGTTTTTGCGTTGTGCCCGTTTCATTTTCTAGCATCGTATTCTGAGTAATAGTCATCGGAGTAGCAAAGGCATTGTAGAACTCGTTCTCCATGATTCGGTTTTGAAAATTTCACAAATACAGACTTTTAAACAAAATGGATGTGTTTCCCACGATTTGGGATTGTTTCACACGAAATGGATCTGATACGAATTGCCTTTGATGCGAAATGAGGTATTTCAAATGGAATGACACCTTCAAGCGAAATGGACCTTTTTTACCCACTTCGTGCGAAATGGAATTTCAACCTCAAACGAAATGGACCTAATCTTAACCAATCCGTACGAAATGAGATGTAGTTTCAAACGACATGGCACTTGGTGCGAAATGAAGGCCCGTTTCGTGCGAAATGGAATATTGTTACAAACGAAATGGTCCTTGGTGCGAAATGAAGGCCCATTTCGTGCGAAATGGAAGCAAAGTCAAACAATCTGATATCCAATTCATGCGAAATGGTGCTGATGTCACACTTTTGGACAATTTTTTGCTAAAATTGAACAAGTTTTAAGCAGATTTAAGGTCTGATTCTTTCAAGGGTTTGTTAAAACAGTGTTTCGCACGTTATATGAGAAAATCAAGCCATTTTATCTGTGAAATCTTGTTTAAATTTGAAAACTTGTGAAGAAAGTGAGTAGAAATCAGAATTTTCAGCTAAAATGGTAAGAACTCTTCCTCCTGAGCTCTGATACCACTTGTAGGATCGTTTGCACGACCAAACGAGTCGTTCAGAAAAGATCTCATCTAATACGAAAGGCGGAATCAGACGTATTGGAGTTATTTCAGCTAATTTGCACTTAGAATCACTTAAATTGTCTCTTGTATTGATATCAGATCGTTTTACAAATCTGGAGACACTTCGGCAGAGCATCGCTACTGGAATCCAAACGTTTTAAAAGAATTGTACAAGGCACCTATTTATAGGCAAGCCCATTTTGCACGAGATGGCTCACACGAAATGACCATCTTCATTTCGTACGAAATGGACATCTCCATTTCATGCGAAATGGCTTTTCTATTTCGTGCGAAATGGCTCACACCTATACATTTCTCGTTTTTCTCATAAATCGTGCCATGATCTATCTAATCAAATACAAGACTCGATACAAGACGAAGTCGACAGACATATGGACCAACATTTTGGAACACCAAAAGCATTAATAAGTGATAGAGGTACCCATTTTTGTAACCATCAACTTGAAAAAATCTTAACAAGGTATGGGATCTATCACCGGGTCTCAACGACATATCACCCTCAAACAAACGGACAAGCCGAAGTGAGTAATAGAGGTTTAAAAAGAATACTTGAAAAAAACCTTAGGGTTAAATAAAAAGAAATGGGCCGCTAAATTAGACGATGCTTTATGGGCTTTTAGAACAGCGTACAAAACAACAATAGGTACAACGCCATTAAGCTAGTCTATGGGAAAAGTTGTCATTTGCCAGTAGAAATAGCACACAAGGCCTACTGGGCAATTAAAAACGTAAACTTAGACTTAGAAATTGCAGGTAAAAATCGATTTTGCCAATTAAATGAATTAGACGAATTAAGGAATTATGCATACTCTAACTCCGAAATTTATAAGGAAAAAAATGAAAAATTTGCATGATAAACACATTAAACCTAATGAATTTCGGGTAGGAGATCAAGTTCTATTGTTTAATTCACGACTTTGATTATTTCCTGGTAAATTAAAGTCTAGGTGGTCAGGACCTTTTTCCATCACCCGTATTTTCCCACACGGTGCAGTCGAAATTAAATCTCGGAATGGAATTCCATTCAAAGTCAATGGACAACGGCTAAAGCTTTATCAAGGATTTATTGAGGATGAAGAGGAAAAAATCTCACTTCAAACGGTCGAAGAATGAAACGAAGGTTCAAGGATCAACATCATACCTTGTAAGTTACGAACATCGGGAAAACATCTAAATCGGTAAGATTTCTAAAACCAAGTTTCGGGAAACAGGGCACTCACACGAGCACTTAAAAAAAAGTTTTAAAATTTTTCCCGCCCACGGGGCCATGTCCACGCAACTGTCGGGGGATAAAACCCCTTTTCTAAGTCATTTCTTCATTCCACACGCCCCATTTCCCCAAAAACTCTTTGGTTCCGGCGAAAATTCCTGCAGATTTCAAATGTTTCCCCTCCTTCTAACAACGTCAAGGTATGATTCTATCCTTATAATTAGTTAGTTTAAGCACTTGCATGTAGTTTAACATCAAGATTTGGGGAAAATCTAGGGTTCTTCAACTTGAACTGAATCGAACCCCCAAATTTTTTCTTAGATCTGTTAGTATTAGTATAGATGCATGTTATAGGAAGTAAATCAACTTGTATTGTTTGTAGATTTGCCCGATTTCTCATAAAAACCCCGAAACCCTTGTTTTTGAACCTAAAAAGATTAAATTGAAGGAGTAAACGGTTTGTTTTGGGAAAAACGACACTTGGGGTTTCATTTTCGGGGAAAAGCGCCCCTCCTGGACCAAAAATTTTCAAGTTTTCCGGACCGGGTCGACATTGTTAACTACATTACTTACGTGAAGGCTCAATTACAAAATGTCATACGTTTTCTAGAAGTAATTCACAACATTTACACTTAAATTAATACTTTAAAGTGTTACTGTTGGACCGTGTGCGTGACCCTAAATAGTCAGTAAAAGCAGTTCATCATTGATTACTAAGGCGGAATCAAAGTAAACAACGTCACAACAACTTGTTTCCTCTTAATCTCTTTTCTATTGCTGAAATCAAAGCTTTTTACAATGTATTCTAACAGAATTTTGACAGCACCTCCTCTCTGATTTCGCTCTGATCTATTACAAATGACAACAGCCTTCACCTATTTATAGGACTCCTGATTCCGCTCGAAACAACTCAAGCGAAACCCCTATGTTCAATCTCGAGCGGAATCACCTAATTACATCTGGAGCGGAATCAACATTTAACCTGATTTCGCATGTAATGACAAGTTTGTCATTTCAAGCGGAATTACATCAAATAACCCACTTTTCTATTTCCAAGCTCCAATCTAACCTATCTAGACCTAAGACTTGATTAAGACATAGTCAGCAGACATTCAGTGCACCAACAGACTCCCCCTTGGATGTTGACGAAGTCTTCAGCGTCGAGTCTTCAGTCTTGGTCCTTTTCCAAACTTGTCTTCACTTGTAAAAACTCTTTCAATCTTTATCTTCAACCTTTAATCTTCAATCGCCCCTTTGATTGTTGATCCAGAATTCTGACTCCCCCTTTCACAGACTCCCCCTCTCGGTAAGCTGAGACTTGAATTTCTGGTTCAAACTTTTTCATTTTGAATCTGTGGGAATCTTGAAATCCACAACCTGTTACTCAAACATATATCATTACAATCTATCTTTTCACAACAAAAACTCATAAACTTATCAGTTCAAGAAATCCACTTAAGTATTCCGGTCCAAGTTAATGACCCTGATTACTTAATTAATCTACCAAGTCCAACTTAATGACCTTGGTTGATTAGAAATAATTCACACTGACTTCTGTTCAATTTGTATTTCTTAATATTTACAAGTTTCAAGTTAATGAACTTGCTTTAACTTTCCAATTTACACAAACATATCATGTTTTAGCTCACACACTCATCATCCAGCTCAGAAACTTCCTGCATCTGCTTCAATTCAAATCTGAAGATCAACTCTCCACTTTGGTTTGTCGGAAAATAAAGCAGAAGTGTAAAATCTTTTTGGATTTTGAATAAAGCTTTTAAACTAGAAATGAAATACATAACTAAAATGCAGTAAAAGTAAACTATTTACAAATATATTTTTGGTGAGCGTGTTAGGGAATCATATCAGCTATCAGACAAGTCACAAGTACCATTAAGCTTTGATTACATACACAGAATTAAACAATTCACTTAGATTGTCGATATACTGATCCACTTAAATTTTCACACAAATTTCAATCTGTCCAGGATATGAATTTAGTGTTTTAGAGACTTAAACTTATACGTGTGTCCCACCTCTTGAATATACTCCCGTATCCAGATCCCAATATTCAGTCTTACAGGTGAGTATACCACATATGATATCTGTAAGGGGTTAGATGCGAGGGTCGTGAGAGCTTAGGTCGATACTTTCATATACGCAGAGAGATGACGGCTTCGACTTTTCGGTGTGTCTCCTTTAGAGGATCTTTTGTTTCAACAGCAATGACTATCAATTTTATTGTTTCATCAATTTGCTGAGGGCTGTGCTATGTTTCAAGCAATGCAGAAAGTATTATTCGGGGACTAGGTCAGAACTTCCATTCAGCAGAAGTCCCGGAATAATACCCCAGATATCACTGAGTATAAAGACCTAGTATCTCAGAAAGAGGGATCTTTCAAACAAGATTTCAGGGGTTACCTATATATCCAAGTAGTGTTCCCCACGAAATAAGCAAGTAAAGATTTAAGTTTATATCCCGAACAAACCTACTAAATGTGTAAAAACCTATCGGCACATCATCAGCGAGACTGTTTAACACATTTAAACTTTCCATATCTTTAGCATACCGTGACTGTCAAGCCGATGTACTATCATTTTCCCTTTTTACACAAGCTCTTTTCTAGTTTTCTATTGTTTTTGGATTTTGAAAATATCTCAAGTTTTTGTATTTTTGTCATTTTTTATTGTTTTTGTATTTTCTGAAATATTACCCTATACCTCCCCCTAAATACCAAAACAAGTAAAAAATCGACAAACCATTGCAGATTGCTTCTCAACATCATCTACAATGTCTCCTTCATCAACACCAAGAATCTCCTCCAACACTGATAAAATCGTCATACCATTCAATTTTAGCAAATATTAAAAACGAGTTTTATCAAATGCTTTGGTATGTAAATCAGCTTTTTGATCGTCAGTGTGGATTTTCTCAATTCGTATCAACTTCTTCTCAAAACAATCGCGAATGAAGTGATGACGAATTTCAATGTGTTTAGTTTTAGCGTGATGAACTGGATTTTTCGTAATGTTAATCGCTGCCTCATTATCAACAAAGATAGGAGTGTTTAGAAATTGCAAACCGTAGTCACGCATCTGTTACTGGATCCACAAGATCTGTGAGCAGCAGCTGCTAGCAGATACATACTCCGCTTCACATGTGGATAAAGCCACAGAGGTTTGCTTTTTGCATTGTCAGGTAACCAATCGTGATCCGAAAAACTGGCACCCAGCTGTTGTTGATTTAGCATTAACTTTGCAGCATCCGAAATCGGAATCGGAATACCCTTCGAGCGTGAAATCGCCTTCTCTTGGATACCACAACCCCAATGATGGAGTTCCTTTCAGGTAGCGTAATATCCTTTTCACAATCACCATATGTGAAGCTCTCGGGTTAGATTGAAATCTTGCTGCGAGGCAGGTTGGGTACATGATATCGGGTCTTGAAGCTGTCAAATACATCAGCGATCCGATCATGGAACGATACATCCTTTCATCTACCTTCTCTCCGGTGAGATCAGGGTTTATCCCATGATTCGTCGCTAACGGGGTGGAGGCTGAAGTAGAACCTGACATCCCAAATTTCTCCAAGATATCATGAACGTACTTCGTTTGATGTATGAAAATTCCTTTGGGTAGTTGATCAACCTACAATCCCAAAAAGAATTTCATCTCACCCATCGATGACATTTCGAATTTTTGCTTCATAACTCGTTCAAAATCTTTGCACAAATTCTCATATGTTGACCCAAATATGATGTCGTCCACATAAATTTGAACTATCAGAAGATGTCCTTCGACTTCTTTGGTGAAGAGAGTGGCATCCACTTTTCCACGAATGAAACTGTTCGCTAGCAAGTGTTGAGACAAAGTCTCGTACCAAGCTCTCGGGGCCTGGTGTAAACCATACAGTGCTTTGTCTAGCAAGTAAACCTTGTCTTTGTGGATTGGATCGGTGAAGCCCGGTGGCTGACCGACATATACCTCCTCTTTTACCTTCCCATAGAGAAAAGCCGATTTTACATCTAACTGATAAACTTTGAAATTTTTCCAAGACGCAAATGCTAGGAAGATTCTGATCGCTTCTAGTCTAGCAACTGGAGCATATACTTCAGTGAAATCTATACCCTCCTGCTGACAGAAACCCTGGACTACGAGACAAGCTTTGTTACGAACAACAACTCCTCTATCGTCTCTCTTACACTTGAACACCCACTTGGTGTTTATCTTCCTCTGACCATCATGCAAATCCACTAACTTCCACACACCTAACTTCTCGAATTGGCTCAGTTCCTCCTGCATCGCATTGACCCAAGAATCTTCATTAAGCGCCTCTTTGTAAGTCCTTGGTTCAATCTGCAAGATAAAACAACTCAATGAAAATTCAGTTTGTAAAGGAGCAACTTTTGAATAAAAACATGTAAGCCCTTTATCAAGCTGTCTTCGAGTGCGAACGCCTGTTTGCAATTCTCCAATGATCAATTCCTCTGGATGGTATGAAAGAGTTCGTGGCATCACTTCGCCTGGAACATCTACATCGCCTTCCAGATTAGTAACATTCTGATTTGCACCTTTTTCACTGACTGGGTTTGTTTGACTTGAAATCTAAATTTGCTCCCCCTCAGAATCTGAATCACCATGATCAAATACTGGCATATTCTCAGATTCTTGATTATCATTCTGTGTCGTCTGATTATCATGAGCAACTTCATTTTGTTGAATATCATCATGTTCTCCAGCATTGCTCGGACCTGCTTCATCATCATTCGAAGTATGTTTCGGTCGACTTGAATACTCAGCTGGGAACCTTTCCTGCGATTCTTCATACTCTCGCAAAATGTCCAACTCGTCAAAGAAATCTTCTTAATCTTCCTTTTCTTCTTCCATGTAAAACGAATCCCACAATTTATCGTAATTAAAATGGCATGAATCTCCAGGATTCTGTGGTGGCATTGTATAACCTTGACACTCAACATTGTGTGCTTCAATAATCTGCTTCAAGCTTGGAACAAAAACACGTCTTTGAGGACTTGAGTATCCCACAAATATTCCTTCAATGCTCTTTGGACCAAATTTTCCAAAAGGCTCTAGAACAGTACAGGGTGACCCGAACGGTTCAAGATACTTCAGATTAGGTTTGCGGTTGTTGATTAACTCAAAGCACGTTTTGTTGAACTTTTTGACAGTGAGAACTCTGTTGAGCGTATAGCATGCGGCGGAAACAGCTTCTGCCCAAAAATTTATCGGTAGCTTTGAATCTGCAAGCATTGTTCTAGCCGTCTCGATTAGGGTCCGGTTTTTGCGTTCTGCGACTCCATTCTACTGCGGAGTGTACGGAGCACTAAACTCATGCAATATACCTCTTTCATCACAAAATTCTTCCATCTTGTTGTTCTTGAATTCAGTACCATTATCACTTCTGATTCTTCTGATACGCCTTTGGTACAGATTTTCAATCTTTCTGAACAACGCCATCAAACTATCAAACGTTTCATCTTTTGTTTTCAAGAATGATACCCATGAAAATCTGGAATAATCATCAGTAACCACAAGACAGTAGAGATCCCCTGTAATACTTTTGACGTTTACTGGACCAAACAGATCCATATGTAGTCTCTCTAAAGGTCTGGAAACTGAATTGACTTGCTTTTTAGAGTGTGACTTTTTCTTCTGCTTGCCTTTGATGCAACTAATGCACTCCCCTTCCAGATGAAAACCTTTAATGTGAACACCCAGAACTAAATCAATATGCACCAAGTGATTCATTTTTCTAAGATGTATATGACCCATCCTTCGGTGCCACAATCTTGATTCTTTCTCCGTTGCTCTAGACATAAAACAATGAGCTTGACCCGTGGTTGTAGTAGCTACACTCATGTCCAACACGTACAGATCATTCACTCTTGGTGCCTGCATGATAATCCATTCTTCAGGGATAACAAAACTTGGTTTCAAGATCAAACATTCTTTGTCTGTGAAGTGAGTGGTATACATCCTGTCACAAATCTGCGAGATACTCAGCAGATTATTCTCCAGCTCAGCAATGTAGTTAACTCTTTAAAACGTAACAATCCCATTGGATAACGTTCCTTCACCAACAATTCTACCACCTTGGTTTCCTGCGAATCCCACATAACCACCATTGAAATTTCTAACATCGTACAACAATGTAGTCTTCCCTGTCATATGTCGAGACGCTCCACTATCCATAATCCATCGTGAAATAGCTCTCGGAAGTTCCTGCACATATCACAAATTAATTTTAAAAACACATTTCAATAAAGTTGCCGATTCATGCTTCATAATTACCAACTAGGAAGCTCCGGCAAATCAGAAATTGATTAACTAAAATAAGCTGCCCAAGCCTCATCAGACTCGGGTAACTTAACTTCATCTACACACTTTACGACCGACTTAAGAGGTGGAAAATTTTTATCATTCATTTCCAATTTGTTATCAACAACCTCTTTAATGTCAATTTTAACCTCATTTTCCAATGAACCATTCTTTTTCACAAAATTTTCATAAGAAATTGGAATGTTTTCTTTTCTGGTTTCATTTTGAAGAATCTTTTTTGGAACAAACTTCTTCTCTTGTGGAGTTGAAATTTGTTTCTCTGATTTTGGTTTACATGTTTGTTGAGACGAAGCAACCCGTTTGTAAAACTTGTCATTTTTAATTACCAACTTCTTAACAGGTTCAATTTTGACTTTGGTGTTGTCATTTTT